>JAMKCH010015730.1:0-141525 GCA_023653785.1 Ophioderma brevispina
TACTGTTATATTAGCAACTTTATATTACCACTTTGTCCGCCTTTCACAGGATACATAAGCAATAATCCTGAATTTGTTACCCCAACCCTTAAAAATTGACACAATATTCATGCGCACTGACCCTTTATCTAAAACAGGCCAGTACGGAACTGGACAAGAAATTCAGATTTTACAACAGCACTTTTCATATATCCCAAACATGGTATTAAATGAATCTGAAATCAAAAATCGTATATCTTTACGAGCCAGGCCTCCAAGAGTTGAGGCAGTGGGTCCCAGCCTATAGTCTAACATTCATACTGTAGCAGAACGCTTCGCACAAGTTTTGGTTCAGAGCTCATCGGAGGTCCCATTTCGCTAGTTTCCAGACGCTCACACAGCTAAACCAATGTATTACTACATAAGCAAATCCGACGAGCCAATGATGGTCAGGTACGCCATTACTGGAGATGGCTACTGGCATATGGGGCATCACTATCAAGGGAGAAAGGTCTCAAAAAAGGTCTCAAAATACAAAGGTCTCAAAAAATAAAGGTCTCAAAATCTATAAGCAAGGGTCTCAATCAACAAATAAAAGGTCTCAAAAAATATAATGGTCTCGACATCAAACGAAGGTTCAAAAACACAAACTGGTCGCCAAAACACATAAAGGTCTCAAACACACAAAGGTCTCAAACATAGATCTCCAAAACACGCAAAGGTCTCAAAAACACAGAAAGGTCTCAACATCCAAACACAGGCCTGATTATCTAAACACGCAAAGGTCATGAAAACGAACAAATGTCTCAACATCACACTAAAGTCAAAAACTTTAAAAACGTCTGAAGATCACGTAAAGGTCTCAGCCCTCATTACGAGTTTGTGCACGCTATAGTCTTCAGATGATAGATTGCATATACATGGTTGCTGAGAATTGCCTGTAGCCGAAATCGGTTATTACCCTTTGTGTACACACAATTCACGTTTAATCTGCTCATTTGTGTGAATTCAAGCTATGACTGAGGGTGCCTGAGTAAGCAAATATTAATCTTTCCCTTGAGATGATATGGCCGAGAAATGAAAAAAAATCCTATTCTCACCCAAGCCTCCTGATTGCATGTCAGACGCCTTTATCGAGGCGTGATAAAATCACTGACCCCTAGCGGGATAGCGGGTCTGATTCGTCGATTGAAACAACATGAAGTTGTTTTTTGCCCTTCGCAATATGGCAGGAAATAATGCATACACCTGCTGGTGCACATATTCCACACAGATGTACTATTGTTATTCCAAATTCCTTTAACTTTGACAATAAAGTGAATCCATATTGCGGAGGGCAAAATGCAACGTCCTGTGGTTTCAATCCGCGACTATTAAACGGTGCGCCAGCCCTATCCATGTGTAGAGGTCATTGGATACAGTAGACTATGGGGTGTAGACCAAATAACCAACTGTATACACTATGAGCTAGTTAAATCTCAATTCCCTTGGCACAGTTCAGTAGCTTTTATTCACCAGTGTATTTAGAAAATACACCCCCTGGTTTTGGGGTATGATATATGATGCCCAGATCACACAAGGTCAGTTCATGTCAATGTATGTACAAGTACAACCCATTGAACTGTGTCCTTGTTGGATGAGCATATTGTAACTCATAGTGATAACAAATTCCGTAGTCCCCATCAGGGGGCTAGGGCAAAACCAAGTGTAAATTCACAATAAATTATTAAAATCAGATATCCGCCTGTTCCCGCAAATAAAAACGTCTTTTCCCCTATCAGTAACCAATGGATATGCATAGAGTGCGGCAAACCATGCGTTTGCTGCAGCATTTAGTATGCGGGCGCAGAGACATGTCCAGTCTAAAGCGTGGTTTATTTAAATGTATTAGCTATTGATAATTTTAAAATATCGTTTCATCATTTAATAATATTTTTGTTGTGTTTATAAATGTATTTGTACCACTCGGTAGTCTTTTCATAATACGGACTTATTGCATGACTTACTCTCAAGAAATATTTAAAATACGGGCCTGAATCAGAGGGTGTATTGAGTCCATCCCACAATGCCCCAGTTTTGAGAAATTTCACCTCAATAAGGTCATGTGATCCCACAAAAATCATATTTTAACTTTAACACGTATTTTATCCCACAAAGCACTAGTACTTTTTTTAGCATCATCATAAAATGTCTTATGATTCTTAAACGTTTTATTCCCAAGTACTGCCATCTGTTTAGTACAGTACAGTACAATATAGGCATATTGTAATACATTAGAGGATTGGTTCAAGACACTCTCTGGGTCTGAATTTAGGAGCTGTAGATTTAGTTTTTGAATATTTATATTTCTACCTTATTATAGGGCGTTCATAATAACGGACAACAATGAGACCTCTGTGAGACCCGCAAGTCCTATAATCTCCCATTTCAAATTATATCGACAATCTAGGTCAATTTTAACTGAAGAAGGTCCTGTGGAAATACACCAAAAGCACCTTCATTCCCACATGTCCAATGGAAATTCACTGTTAGTACAAAAATGTCCATTAGTTCCTATTAAGCTTGTTAAAGCAATGAAATTCAAGTATGAGAGTTTTCAGACCCAATGTATGAAATCAAATATTTTCCAGTGTAATGTTAGAATCCGCAGACAATTTTAGGACTGACGACTGACTCTCATCTCTTCCATTAAAAATGTCCACCCCAGAATTGCCTTGGATGTGCCCAATTGGCAATGCAAAAGGCGTTAAAAATCCAAGCTGATTAAACAGGTATCCGGCAGTCTAACCCGACCCAGATTTCAAAGAGCTCCGTGGGATAGCTCCCAAGGCCACAGGGAGACGCCTGCTTATAACTCAAAACAAAAGCCGAACAATAATTATCTCTAATGACTCACGCAGTGTTTCACAGAAAAAATCACATTGCTGCCCCTTTCCTTGTAGTGTGAGGCCATTTATTAAGCTGCTATGAAACGAATTTTGTTGTATGTAGTTTCTAGCCATTTTGTGATAGCTTGAATAATGCCGGACCTAACACCTATAGTGATATCTATCGCTCTACCAACCCTATCTATTTATATTATATTGGTAAGAGCGCCGAAACTAGTAAAATGTGTAGGTTGCCTGTCGAGTCGGCGAGCGCGCAAATGATTTATTTGCACAACACTGGCCACTGGGCCATCTCCAGGGAACGATTAAAAATATTCACCCTGTTTACCTGGAGAAGTATTTTTTTTAGTTTAAATTTCAAAATTTGATAAACGTTTTTTAAACCACATGTTAAACTTAATTCCTCACTTTCGGCGAACTCTTACAATTAAGTTTGGGGTCAACTTTATCTAAAAAACTTAATCTAGTTTTTTACCACTTAAGTGCAATGGTCTTCTGCACTCCTGTTGTGTATAGGGGGGTCTAAGGATTCGAAATTTGGTATTCAAAAAAAAGAACCACACGTACTGGCAAGGATTCGAATTTGGTATTCAAAAAAAATAACCACACTATAACTTTGAACAATTTGTGGCCTGTTTGCCTCACAAATCCTATACTATCATTTTTCGGTATCACTGTACAGAAAATAAAAAGTCCCCCGATTTATCTAATTTAATCATTTCATTTTTTACTAAAACCCTGTAATAAAACTTTCCCTGTTATTCCTCAATTAAGAGCACAAGGGGGCTCATGAGGATAATGTTGCTCTTCACAACATTAGAAAAACTCTCCTCGAAAAAAATAATCAGCATATAGCCTTATTTTTTCGCTTCCTGGCTATTACTAAGGGTGTGCAGTTGCTCAAAAGGCCCTCCCTTTAGTAAGCAATCCCACCCGAATATTCGTACACCCATATTGGTTTTTCCTACTACAAACTTAATACCCAATTGCAAGGTGCAAACATGATTTTTGGGAGAGCATCTCCACAATTTAGGCGTTACTGTGACTTCTTTCATGCTAATTTGTGAAACGATGAATGATATTGCACCTTTATCTAGTTTGCCACGCGCATTATGATTGTGCTAGTCCCGATGGACAATGTTTGAATAGAAGTCTCTATCCAGGCTCCGTAAGAAACTCTTGATTGACAGCCTTGAAAACAGATTTTTGAAATCATAGACAATTTATTTGTTTTTTTATGCAAATTAACGTAAAATTAATAATAGTAAATACTACACAATCTATGAAGTTTGGAGTACTAGGCGCTCTATCCAGTCATCCACGGATCATACAGAAATTCCTGAGAGAGATGGAGGATAGTTTCCCTCGTTGTCAAGCCCTAATTTGAGGTCTCTCAAATACCTACTGAACTGCCTAATTAAACAGCTTGCTCGTGTTCTTTTACTGCTGATATTAGAAACCACAATTAATGACTTGAATGCTCTTTAAACTTGGGGATAAACTGGACCATAATGGCAAATCAGGCTTCTTTTGGTTGTTTTTCAAATGTCTTAAAAATTGTGCCCCATCTGATTTTCAATCGCAGTTTATGTGTCATTTCTTCTGATGTTCATTCCAAAAATACCGTCGTCATCCTTCCAACACTCTGTAATTCCATCCTTTAACATCATACAGGCAATCGTACACTTATTTTAGAGAGTACATTTGAACGCCGCCTGAACTGATATAACTGATTAAAGGTGCATTTATTTTCTTGAACATAACTCTTTCGATCCTCATGTTCTAGAGTGAGTTCTGTGATATTTTGGTCCTCTTATTGATTTTGATATTACTATTTCAATGTAGTTCTTTTGATTTTGCATGGCTTTTGTAATTTTTATGTATTCGTCAGGGCTCATGGGAGACCATTTTTGTAATTGAACCGAGTAACCCTGAAATAATAAGAATTACTTACTACTACTACTATTCCTTTAACTAGCATTTCAGTCAGTTTCACTTACGCGAGCAAGGCGTTCTACCAATTCATCCACTGATTATATTACCGGACCTTTCAATATCTCCTCAAATTACTCACTTGTATGCGAATTGTTTGTCCTCCCAAATAATTATATTTCAGGTTCAAGTTCAAATTAATTAATTAACAATATTCTTTCAAAGATATTGTTGTGCAAGATAAAGTTAAAACGATATTAAATGCATTTATCAAGATAAATATATTATAATAATAATAATAAAAAGGATAAAAAATAAGCAATTGGTTGGTTTAAATCCCAGGAAACTGGTTCGTTCTTCATGTAAGACATCGTGGAATTAGCCTAGCATGAAATCTTCTATAAGAGGATCAAAGGATTACAGGATTGTACCATCTGACACCTGCCCAACGCTTTCAATTTGGACGGCGGCGGCTGGGGTTAAGGGTCGGGGGGGGGAGGACTACAGCAATATGGAAAAGATGACGGGGACAAAACATGTGAGAATACTCATATAGGAAGGTTGGGGATTTTTACATTTTTCTTCTGCCATGCAGAAGATTAATCCTGAAATGACCACCCCTCATGCAGTGGTACTCAGTTCTTATTGTGTGTATACATCCCATCCATTGTTTACACTCTCAGCTGTTACTGATACTGTCGCTGGTTCAAAGTCCCCCATCTTTCCATGCAATGGCCATGGTCAGTGATTATACATACCCTAAACCCTACTTGCACCACTATTGATAGTGACATGCCCTGCTTGCACTAAATGAGACTAGTCCTAACCTAAAGGTAGCTATGTAACAGTTTTTCTGATTGGTTGTTCAGATTGCAAAATTTGCTGAAATTACACTGTAGAAGGACTTCCTATAGCCACTTTATAATCCCAAAATAAATACTTCTTCAATGTTATAATATACCATTGTGGTACAGAATTACACTGTTTGTATGTATATTTTAAACACTGATAGCATGTAACTATTTCATGTAACAAGACAAATATTTCAATGTGTGGTAAACAGGCACACCTTTTGTACGGCAATGTATGCAGATATTACGACACAATAGTGATTCGTCGGTGGCCTTTGCACTGGATAAGAATTTTCCCTTTAAACGGGAAGTATGGTAGCCTGAAGCTGGGTGTTCCATGCAATGCGATTTCTACTTCAACATAATACCAGATTTATCAGAAAAAGTAACATGAAACTGAATGTCTTTTGTTTCACAATAAAGGTTGATCATTATGATGGATGCCTTGCATAGTATTCATTCAATCATAGTGTTACAAAACTCAATGGTTTTTAATTTCACAAATTGTGCAATAAAATTGCAGAAAGATTGTCCTTTTTAAGGACTCGTCTTGTTTTCATTTAAATGATTAATTTAATTTAAAGATTTTTTTTAAATAATTATATTAAATTTCCTTAAAGTTATCAGTGCTACAGTTATTTTAAAAATCACTGCCTATTAGTTCCTGGTATATATTACATTTTTTTACCTATATTTTTTTTTGATCTGACAATTTTTATTTACAATCATTCATATAATTAGGGTTATTAAGCAAATGTGCTATTTTTCAGTATTTATGGGTTATTTAGCCATCCTGCTTCCCAGTTACCGCGTCCGGTAAGTACGTATATCCTGTTTATAAAATTGAAAAAAAAAAGTTGGCGCCCCCCCCCCCCCCCCCCCCCCCCCCCCCCGCGTTTGAAAATTCTCAAGACTGGAATAATACCGAAATGCATTGGGGAAAAACAGGATGCGGCCCGTAGCGATGGCATGTTGAAATTTCCGTGTTGCGAGCACCGAGTTACCGACAAAAAAGTTCAATTTCCTCGCTAGGTCCTATAGGTTCAGGACCCAATTACGATAAATATCCAAAACAAAAATAGTAACGGAACCCTCTGGTGCAAAAATCTCCATAGAGCCCATTCGTTTTCCGGAGATTTTGAGATTTAGTTTCCTTTGCATGCTGCGCGGGGGGATATGACGGACCGTAACGTTTAATCTCTCGCCGCAGTGACTAATTTAGTAATATCTTTCGAAGTCTGTAACACAGACTACACAAGCTTTCCGGACCGCCGTACTTCCCAGTCGACACAAGTACCAGTGTACCGTATACAGGAGCCGCAGATTACATGTAGTTGTGAAGGTGTTTGGGGGTTTAAGACTTCGATGCAGGTTTTTAAGAATTCAGTGAAGGTTTTAAACTTGAATACCACATTGTTCAGAGTTATAAATATGAAGGCAATGATATCCATCTCCAGATGCGTCTGTGTGACTGGTATTGCAGCTAATCTGTGTAATAAAATTTTGTATCAACATCGTATATAGATGAGGTGACATCAATGTTACAAAAAACACAAGTTAGCCACCTCGTAGTCTACTGACATGTTTGAGGTGCAAAATATGTCCATACGACAGCATTCAATAGCCAAATCATGCCTGATTGAGCGCGACTTTTAAAAGCCAAGCCCGTAGGTACTTCAGCATACTGCCGGACAGTTGCTTGTTCGTTTGCCCGGCGTTGAGTCACATGTTCAACTAATCTATACCATTCGTAAAGGCAAGGTAATTATTGTTCTTTTCCAAGACAGGCGAGAAAATAGATATTTATTCAAAGGTAATTGGAAGGGAGCTACGATTGGAGAATCATTGTTTTGATAAGCTTGGGACCAATTTCTGCAATGAACGTGTTGAGGTTGTTGACGATATCCGAGGTTTGAGATCTTCTGTCAAGCCATACAGTCTGAATCAAGGTCTGAATGCTTTTGAACTGTTTCCAAAAAACATTCTAGATACACTGGTCAAATCTGGCATGGATGTCAACACCTTGAGTTTCTCGTGGACCTGATAATCTCTCCGGGGACCTGTGACTATCTGTAAGCCTATTTACGCTAAATTTTGACTGTTTCCAGTGGGAGATTTTAGACC
Organism: Ophioderma brevispina; assembly: GCA_023653785.1. Classification (NCBI taxonomy): domain Eukaryota; kingdom Metazoa; phylum Echinodermata; class Ophiuroidea; order Amphilepidida; family Ophiodermatidae; genus Ophioderma; species Ophioderma brevispina. The sequence goes on from JAMKCH010015730.1 coordinate 7,775, forward strand.
TATAACTATCAGAGATGTGAAGAGATACCAGTCTATCACCTGGTGTTGAGACGTTGCCTGCCTATCACCTGATGTTAAAGAGGGTGCCTGTCTATCACACGGTGTTATAGAGAATACCTGTTTATCACCAGGTTTTAAAGAGGATGCCTGCCTATCACCTGATGTTAAAGAGGGTGCCTGTCTATCACACGGTGTTATAGAGAATACCTGTTTTCACCCGGTTTTAAAGAGGATACCTGCCTATCACATGATGTTAAAGAGGATACCTGTCTATCACCCGGTGTTATAGAGAATACCTGTTTATCACCAGGTTTTAAGAAGGATGCCTGCCTATCACATGATGTTAAAGAGGGTGCCTGTCTATCACCAGGTGTTATAGAGAATACCTGTTTATCACCAGGTTTTAAAGAGGATACGTGGATAACACCTGGTGTTACAGAGATATTACCTGTTTTTCCTCTGGTTTTAAAGAGGATGCCTGTTTATCATCTGGTGTTAAAGAGCTGCATGTCTGTCATATGGTGTTATACAATTGTTGGCATAATCACATTATCCCTATGCATCTATGCTATATTAGACTTAATTCCTTTAATTCCGTTAATTTCTCTTTGGGGATGTTTATATTCACGATAACGTGTTACACGGATATACGGATCATGACTTATTCCTTTTGGCTGCACTGTTCTTCCCAGGCACCATAATTGGCTGATGTTTTAACTTTCAAGATGATTTTTAAAGATGTGACTATTGTCCCTCATCCCTATTAATTGTTCTGTCAGCTTTTGATTTGTTTGTTTGCTTTTTGTAATTTCGTTTTAGATCTATCTTTTCAGCTGATATGCCTCTTTGAGCGATGAACAATGAACTAGTTTAACGTATTTTATCATCACAATATCAGTATGTTTGTTTGTTTCGTGTTGAAAACAGGCAATCATAAAGCTGTCGCCATTCGTTTGCGTCAACTCAGTTTTAAGTTAACTACTTCATGTAAATATATCTTAGTGAAACCCGACTGTAAAGTTACAATCTAGGTTAGAGTTTAGAAGATAAATGTCTGCACAATTAAACTTGAATGTGTAAAATCTGGAATCTAAGGAAAGCGAATGACACACTATGCTACACCATGAGAAGCAAATGTGTTGAAAGAACTGTAAACACCTTATTAATATTCATTTATCGTGTTAGGCTTCTGCAATGTTGAGGAATTCCAAGGTATCATTTAAGAGGTAAAATTTTATTTTGAAAGTAAAATATTCTAATATTTAATTAAAAGAGAGATTGAGCAAGGGAGTTCATCATCACTTGTCATGGGTCGTCTGTAAAGCCCTCTGAGGAAAATTGGGCTAAACAAGCAAACTTGTCCGTTATTTGAATGGAGTTATTTTAATCTTAGTAGGTCTAGCTAGACCGATGTCATTTACAAAAACGTTGAGGCATGGAGTGTGTGTCGTTAGGATTCCGCAAAGTTAAGGGACTAGAAAATCGACCGAAAAAAAACTAGCGGGTCATCGAGGACGCAGGACTGTAGTGAAAAACACGTTGCCTTAAAATAGCGTACATAAATAAAAAGTATGACCTTGTTACTATTAAATTTAAAATGTAATGAGACGTATGATATGATCATGGTCGTCTATATGTCATGCCTGACCAAACAAAAGACCAATAGATAAGTGCTAGAAAAACAGGGATGATAGAGACACGAAAACGTGGAATATGAAATTAAGCATTCGATTAAATATACTTCACCATGTTAGATATCATGACACTACGTTAAAGTGCTGGCAAAGTTACGCTTTAATTAACGCAAGCCGGGCTCAATGGTTCGCTTCAGAATAAAAGTCTTCTTAGCCTTAATTAGAAAAACAAAGAAAAGCCTATGTTTTATATTGAATTAAGGAATCAAAGTCTGCTTGTGTTATTCACTTTCAAGGCATTTCTGTAGCCAATTTGGAGTTAAGAAATCAAGTGGGGTCTTATCTCAAATGAAATCATGGGATACGAAAAATTGGATGCACAAAAATCTCTCACTGCACCATTAATTCAGTAATTTCAGAAACAAATCTACCTAAAAGGTGATACGAACTTTAAGTTCTTACATGAAAGTGATAATGGGATCAATTGAACGTTTTTAATTAAGCCATCGTGAGAATTTTCTATACAAAATAAGGTGGCCTGGCATCAAAATATGAAAGGAACTTGCAAGCATCTGATTATTTTTCAGTGTTTTATCGGTGATTTCAAAGATGTCTTTTTTCTTTGAAAAGCCCATTAGAATATGACACAAGATGTGGTAGGAGTTATCCTTAGAGAGACTATGAATGTATATGCTGCAATGTAATTAACGTGTGATAAAAAATCCAAGTTTGTGTGCATTATCATAAACTAGTCCGAAATTAGGTTGATAGTTCAAAAATATTGAAAGATATAACAGGGTTCGATTGTTGTTGAAATACTTAAATTAAACCCTATCCCCGCTGACGAACGAATGATACAGATTTTGGCCTGAGGAAAAATATCAATAGACCGTATAATTACTTATGACGTCTCGTGTACGCATAAAGTCAAGAAAACCTTTCAACCACAATAAATGAGCCTTGTGACAAGTGATCTGAATTATATTATATTAACAGATTTTAATTGATTTATAATGGTTCAAGAAGTTGTATGTCCAAACCTCCTTATATATCGTTAAAAGACCCACAATTACACACATATGTTAATACTTATTGTCCTCAAGAAGGTCCAGTAATGTCCACAAGAAGCGGTTTGCCCACCCCAAAAGGGTTAAACGATGATATGTCCTCACAGCGAAGACGTCAAAATGACAGCATGCAAAGTACAATTCTTAAAATCATAGGTAATATTTCATTTGACATCTCTTAGGCCTGAAGGTAACTTTTGTCCAGCAGTTCAAGGAAGACATGGTTAAATTAGTCCCTCGACGATAATAAATCCACATGGATATCAGTCGAAGATAATCACCACGATTTTATCTGTCCACATTGGATCCTATTTGATTCCCAGCACTTTCGGCTTCCAAAAACGACAGTAGAATAATACCGCACTCTGCTCAATGGAATTACAATATAATAAATCTGGCACTGTGTGGAGCATCACCATTATTGAGATAAAACTAGCTATGAACCAAACTGTATAGTGATTGCACTGCTGACGGCGAGGATTAACTCAACTCTCAATATGTTAGTGACTGACTCATAAAGATCACAAGTCTAAAAAATAGAATGACCACATATCATGCAATAAACATAAACCTTGCACTAGTGATCTATTGAAATCCACATAAATTACTTCATCTGAATCACCATCAACTGTTACATATAAACTTTGTGGGGGAATTCCCTGATGTTACAATGTTTTGATAAACAAGTTGACTAAGTTTCTATGTTAGCATTCTTGGGGAATTCCCCACTTCCCCTATTGCAATCTAAACAGGGCACATAGCAAACAAACTAGGGGTATTCCCTTTCTCTCTTTATAGTAAACAAAGTGCTTTTCCGTGAGAAATATTTTCTCCAAATAAAATGAGAAAATAATATTTTAAAAGTTTAAATCAGATAAATGGAGCTATATAACAAATACCCAGCCCGTTGGTGGATAGGATAGACGCATTCCAGTAGTTAATACATTCACCTTCAATGATCCTGTGCAATCGCTAAACATGGAATCGATTGACAGCTTAATGTATTGTAGTCCTGGCAGTATGATATGTCCACAACATGTATGGTGGCTGACGTCATATGAATACGGTCTATATAGCTTATATGTACACTCTGCAATTATGAAACAAAGTATTTTCTCCACCTAACGAAATAAAGTTAGCATGACCCTTGGCAAGTATATCTTAATTTTCAACAGAGTTTATACCGCGCAGTTGATTATAATTTTAGTTGTCGTAGATATTGAGTTATTAAATGGACGGACGAAACCACTTTTAGAAAGTATGGACAAAACTTGTTTTGTTCAATTAAATATCCTTGATACGAATTTTTTCTATCAAACTCAGAATACTCTTCCGTTGTGGGCAGCACTCAGCACTGAAGTTACGCAATTGCCTATCCCTTTGACTGTGCGTTACCAATTTCGCCGGGTTTATTCCAGACCTGTCAATATCTCCTTAAATACTCACTGTAGCGAATGGTTTGTCCCTCAATAATTTATTTCAGGTTTCACGGCAAATAATAATTAACCATATATTTCAAGATCTTGTTGTCCAAGACAAAGTTAAACGATATTAAAGGCATTTTAAAGATAAATACATAATAATATAATAATAATAAAGGTAAAAATAAGCAATTATTGTTGATAACCGGAAAACTGCACAAGGCTTTCAATTTGGATTTGATGACTGACAGCAATTATGGAAAGATTACGATGACAAACCATGGGAGAACACACAATATAGGCCAAGGGTTGGTGATTTTATTTTTTTTTAACTATACATATAAAATCATTGTCATTTTTTTTAATTTAAACGATTTATTTAATTAATCGTTTTTAATGTTCATTATATTAAATTTCCTTTCAAGGGTGCTTTGTTATCTACAGTTTGAGTGCTACAGTTATGTTAATAAGTACGCCTTAAGTCCTAGTATATTAGTACATACTTTTGTGATCTGACCATTTTTATTAATTCATCATAAAATTAGTGATTTTCCATGGGCAATATATTTTTCCAGTATTATGGGTTATTTTAGCCATCCTGCTTCCCAGTCGGACCCAATACCAATACTTCTACAGGAGCACACCAGAGAACTTGTAGTATGAAGGGTGGGGGGGTTTTAAGAATCGATGAGGTTTTTAAGAATTCAGTGAAGTTTAACCTTGAATCAACCTACATTGTTCAGAGTTAATAAATATGAAGCAATGTTACCATCTCCAGATGCGTCTGTGTGACTATCTCTACATGTAAAAAGAGTGAAAAAAACGAGGAATTTAATTCACTCGAAAAAAGTGTAAAACCACGCAAAAATAGTTGCATGTGTTTGCCTAATTAGAGAGAAATCAAGGAACTTCATCCAAAAAAGCGTGCAGCGTGAACACCCCGCTAAAAATGTGTTGTCCTCATTTAACTCTTTAAAGATTGGACATTCACTCGTTTGAAGTAACTTTATCCTTTGAGTGAATATTTAGTAGAACGAGTAAATAGTGAAATTGCCCTCAAAAAGGAGTGACTTCACTGCAAACGAGTGAATGTCCAATCTTTAAAGAGTTAAATGACGGACTGACATTTAGAGAGGGGTCACTATACTCTTTTCAATCTTTTTGAGTGAAAGTTCAGTGATTCCTATTTGGAGTGGACTAAACCAACACGTGCAGCTGTTTTTGAGTGGTTTACGCTCTTGTTCGAGTGAATTAAGATTCACTCGTTTTCTCACTCTTTTACATTTAGAGAGTAGTATTGCGCTAATATGTGTAATAAAATTTTGTATCAACATACATTTGCATAAGCTTTTAAATCATATGTAATTTGTTTAGGTTCAAAACAGAAATTGTTGAAATGAACTTTCGGGAAAATGTCTTCGTTATATTGTTTTTATGAACTAAACATCCATATCTTCAAAATGACCCAATGTCAGTTAGTTTTTTTTTTTTTTGAGCTTGTAATTATCAGCTCACGATTGACCAATGCAACTGATACACGTCGGACGGAGTAGTAAATCAGTTTCCAATCAAATGAAGTACATTAAATTAATATCCCTCAATGACGTAGCTGTACGTCACATTCTTGTGAGGATAAGGTGTCAGGTTACGTTCAATACTGTGATTAAAACACATTGTTCATCAAACTAGCAGCATATCCTTGGTTTACGTGCCTAACTTTAAATTGATTTTAGATGTGGGGGGGTGGTTCGGGTATGTTTTTTTCTTAAAGGCACTATCAGTGATTTCTGAATCAGAAAAGAAAAAAAATATCAAAAATCAGGTATGTGTATCCTAACATACCCTACAAGCAGGCCTAATAAGGACTAAACTCGGATCGGTAAGAATAATTTCCGTACGGACACTTACTACAAAATGTAATGAATGAAGATTCATATATTTCAATACTGTAGTTTTTAAAGTTGGAAAATAACTGATAGTGTCTGCACTGCACTGCCCAATGATACCAGAAAGATAGTCATTATCGCTCTATACCATTCTTAAAGGCAAAGGTAATGATTGTTTCTTTCCCAAGACGGGCGAGAAAATAGATCATTTATCAAAGGTATTGGAAGGGAAGCTACGATTTGGAAATCATTGTTTTGTAAGCTTGGGACCAATTTTGCAAAGAATGTGTGAGGTGTTGATGATATCAGAGGTTTGAGATCTTACTACAAGCCATAAGTGTCTGACTCAAGGTCTGAATGTTTGAACTGTGTCCAAAAAAATGCTGATACCACTGTCAAATCTGGCATGGATGTCAACGCCTTGATAGTATCTCAGGGGACCGGATAATCTCTACGGGGACATGTGACCATCTGTAAGCATATTTACTCTAAATCTGATGTTCCAGTGGGGATGTTAGACTTATAACTATCAGAGATGTGAATAGGAGACCTGTCTATCACCTGGTGTTGAAGAGGATGCCTGCCTATCACCTGATGTTAAAGAGGGTGCCTGTCTATCCACCTGGGTGTTACGAGATACCTGGTTATACCAGATTTTAAAGAGGATACCTGCCTATCACACAATGTACGGAGGGTGCCTGGCTATCACCGGTGTATAGAGAATACCTGTTATCACCAGTTTAAAGAGGATAAAAACCTGCCTATCACCTGATGTTAAAGAGGGTGCCTGTCTATCACCCGGTGTTATAGAGAATACCTGTTTATCACCAGGTTTTAAGAAGGATGCCTGCCTATCACATGATGTTAAAGAGGGTGCCTGTCTATCACCCGGTGTTATAGAGAATACCTGTTTATCACCAGGTTTTAAAGAGGATACCTTGATAACACCTGGTGTTAGAGAGAGATTACCTGTTTATCCCTGGATTTAAAGAGGATGCTTGTCTGTCATCTGGTGTTAAAGAGCTGCATGTCTGTCATATGGTGTTATACAATTGTTGGCATAATCACATTATCCCTATGCATCTATGCTATATTAGACTTAATTCCTTTAATTCCGTTAATTTCTCTTTAGGGACGTTTATATTCACGATAGCATGTTACACAGATATACGGATATGACTTCTTCCTTTTGGCTTCAATGTTCTTCCCAGGCACCATAATTGGCTGATGTTTTAACTTTCAAGATGATTTTTAAAGATGTGACTATTGTCCCTCATCCCTATTAATTGTTCTGTCAGCTTTTGTCTTTTGCAATTTCTATTTAGATCTATCGCTGATATGCCTCTTTGAGCGATGAACAATGAACTAGTTTAACGTATTTTTATCATTTTATCATCACAATATCAGCGTGTTTGTTTGTTTCGTGTTGAAAACAGGCAATCATAAACTGTCGCCATTCATTTGCGTCAACTCAGTTTTAAGTTAACTACTTCATGTAAATATATCTTAGTGAAACCGAATGTAAAGACATCTAGGTTAGAGTTTAGAAGATAAATGTCTGCACAATTTAACTTGAATGGTGTAAAATCCGGAATCTAAGGAAAGCGAATGACACACTATGCTACACCGTGAGAAGCAAATCGTGTTGAAAGCACTGTAACCTACTTTATTAGATCTTAATGTTTTCATCTTCTCCACAAATTTGAGAATTTCCAAGTTTTTCATAAAAGAAGCGGGATTTTATTTAAACTGTAAAATATTCTAATACTTCATTAAAGAATTGAGCACAGAGAGTCATCATCGTCTTTGTCATGGGTCGTCTGTAAAGACCTCTGAGGAAAATTGGGCCTCAAACAAGCAAACTTGTCTCGTTATTTTAGTGGATGTATGTTTAATCTTAGTTGGTCTAGACCGATGTCATTTACAAAAACGTCTGGGTATTGGATGTGTTTGTTGTCTCGTTTAGGATTCCCGCCAAGAAGTGACATAAAAAATCAGCCGAAAAAATAGCTGGGTCTCGAGTACGCAGACTATAGTGAAAACACGTTTCCTTAAAATAGCGTACATAACTAAAGTATGACATTGCTTACTATAAATTTAAAATGTAATGAGAAGTCTGATATGATCATGGTCGTCTGATATGATCATGCCTGCAAAAAAAGACCAATAGATAATTGCTATAAACAGGGATGAATAGAGACACGAAAACGTGGCATATGAAATTAAGCATTGGATTAAAATATAATTCACCATGTATATATCATTGACACTACTGTTACAGTGCTGGGCAAAGTTAAGCTTTAATTTAACCGCAAAGCCGGGCTCAATGTGTTTCGCTTCAGAATAAAAATTCTTCTTAGCTTTAATTAGAAAACAAAGAAAATCAGTCTATGTTGATATTGAAATTAAGGAAATCAAAATCGCCTTTTGTTTTCACTTTCAAGGCATTTCTGTAGCCAATTTGGAGTTAAGAAATCAATTGGGGTCTTATCTAATGAAATCATTGCATATGACACAATATATGGATGCACAAAAATCTCTCGTTGCACCGTTAATTCAGGTAATTTCCGAACAAATCTACCTAAACTGGCTAGATACGAACTTTAGTTCTTACATGAAAGATGATAATGGGATCTGGGATCAATTGAACGTTTTTAATTAAGCCATCTTGGAATTTCTATACAAAATGGTGGCATCAAAATATGAAAGGAACTTGCAAGCATCTGTTATTTTTCATTATGTTTTATCGGTGATTTCAAAGATGTCTTTTTTCTTAGAAAAAGCCATTAAAATATGACACAAAGAGGTGGTAGGAGTTGATCCTTTATAGAGAAGTTGAATGTATATTGTGCAATGGTAATTAACGTGTGATAAAGATCCCAAGTTTGTGTGTTCATTATCATGAACTAGTACTCCAATTGGTTTGATAGTTCAAAACATGAAGACGATATTACAGGGTCGATTGAAATGCTTAATTAAACCCTATCTCGCTGAAGAACGAATGATACACATTTTGGCCTGAGGAAAAATATCAATAGACCGTATTCAATAGCCAGCCATGTTGGTGGACAAGATAGACGCATTCCAGTACTACAATACATTCACCTGTCAATGATCCCTGTGCAATCGCTAAACATGGATCGATTGACAGCTTAATGTATTGTAGTCCTGGAATGGATGCATCTTGTCCACCAACATGGCTGGTGGCTGACGTCATATTGAATACGGTCTATAGCTTATTATGTACACTCTGCAATTTCTTGAAAAAAGTATATTCACTAATCGAAATAAATAAAGTTATGATCCTCTGGCAATTAAACATTAATTCTGTCAGTAGATTTTATACCGCGCAGTTGATATAATTATGTCGTAGATATTGTGTTCTTACATGGAGGACGAAAATCCACTTTTAAAGTTTGAATTGATAAAACTGCTTTGTTCAATTAAAATATCCCTGATACGAATTTGTCTATCAAACTCAAAATGTTGACTCTGCATCTTTCAGTTGTGGGCAGCACTCAAGTAATTGCCATCTCCCTTTAACTGTGCCGTTACCAATTTCGCCGTGTTTTATTTCCAGAACTGTCAATATCTCCTCAAATTACTCACTTGTATGCGAATTGTTTGTCCCCCAAATAATTATATTTCAGGTTCATGTTCAAATTAATTAATTAACAATATTATTTGAAAGATATTGTTGTGCAAGATAAAGTTAAAACGATATTAAATGCATTTATCAAAGATAAATACATTATAATAATAATAATAAAAAGGATACAAAAATAAGCAATTGATTGGTTGAAATACCAGGAAAACTGCACAAGGCTTTCAATTTGGACACACGAATTATGATGACTAACAGCAATTATGGAAAAGATGACGAGAACAAAACATGGGAGAACACTACAATATAGGACAAGGGTTGGTGATTTGATTTTTTTTTTAAATATTAAAAATCGGATTTTTTTTAAATTTTAATCGGATTATTTTATTTAAATTTATTTTTTAAAATCATTATATTAAATTTCCTTCCAAGGGTGCTTTTGTTATCTTACAGTGCTACAGTTATTTTAATAAATACTACCTTATAGTTCCTTTTATATTATTACATTTTTTACATATTTTTTTTATCTGACAATTTTTATTTAAATCATCATTAAATTAGTGATTATTAATTCAATGTGCTATATTTTTCAGTATTTATGGGTTATTTTAATCTTCCTGTTATCCCGTCACCACAATTACCAATGTATCTTCTACAGGAGCCCACAGATACAGGGTGTATGGGGTTTTAAGAATTCGATGACGGTTTTAAGAATTCAGTGAAGGTTTTAAACTTGAATCAACCTACATTGTTCAGAGATAATATATATGAAGGCAATGGTATCCATCTCCAGATGCGTCTGTGTATTGCAGCTAATATGTGTAATAAAATGTTGTATCAACATTTACATTTGCTAAGCTTTTAAATGATATGTAATTTGTTTAGGTTTTCAAAACATAAATTTGTTTAATGCTAAACTTCCGGGAAATTTTCTTTCGTTTCATATTGTTTTTTTATGAACTTAAAACATCCATATCTCAAAATGTCAGTTAGAAGCTTGTAATTCTCAGCTCACGATTGACCAATGCAACTGATACACTTAGCATGTTCAGACGGAGTAGTAAATCAGTTTCCTATATCAAATGACGTACATTAAATTAATATCCCTCAATGACGTAGCTGTACGTCACATTTCTTGTGAGGATAAAGGTGTCAGGTACGTCAATACTGTGATAAAACACAATTGTTCATCAAACTAGCAGCATATCCTTGGTTTACGTACAAATTATGGGATATCCTAACTTTTAATTGATTTCTAGATATGTGGGGTGGGTTTGCTGAATCAGAAAATCAGGTATGGGTATCCTAACATAACCGACAAGTGATAGGACCAAAAGCAGCCTAATAAGGACAAAATCGGATATGTAAGTCATAATTGTCCTTACGGACACTTACTACAACACGTAATTGAATGAGGATTCATATCTTTGAATACTGCAGTTTTTAAAATTGGAAAAATAACTGATAGTGTCTGCACTCGCCCAATGATACCAGAAGATATGTCATTATCGCTCTGTACCATTCTTATAGGCAAAGGTAATGATTGGTTCTTTTCCAGAGAAAGACGAGAAAATAGATATTTTATCAAAGGTATTGGAAGGGAAGCTACGATTTGAAAAAATCATTGTTTTGATAAGCTTGGGCCAATTTCGGTTCATTCTTCGTGTAAGACATCATGGAATTAGCCTAGCATGAAATCTTCTATAAGAGGATCAAAGGATTACAAGGATTGTACAGCTTTATTCCGTAAAAGAGTCTTTACTCATGAATATCTTACACCAAGGACACACCCCAATTTCTGCAAAGAACGTGTTGAGGTTGTTGACGATATCAGAGGTTTGAGATCTTACTACAAGCCATACAATGTCTGAATCAAGGTCTGAATGCTTTTGAACTGTGTCAAAAAACATGCTAGATACACTGTAAAATCTGGCATGGATGTCAACACCTTGATTTCCCTTGACAGAAATTGCCTGTATTTTTTGCTGTTTTTACTGTTACAGAATGTAAACATCCAAATTGTTTTCAAATTTATAGAAGTGATTTCTGATTATTTTTCTATGCCATTGTGTCCCTTTAAGCGTAATCTATTCCCTTCATACCTATTGGAATCTACCCCGTCATTTCGGGTGACGATTATTGTAAATCGGTAAACCGTGACCGCGAAATGAAATAGCTATGTTAGGTTGGTTCAAACTAAAAATTTTCAAAATCCAACGAAATAAGCTCCAATGATTTTCATTTTGAGAACATTAATTTGCATGGTCGTTGAACTGTGAATCTTTTCTACAAAATACGGCTTGTTCTCATCAATAAATTCGGGACTGTTTGCCGAATAGTAGCGCACGTGCTCAATTTAGGGGTCAAACCGATTACATATAGAGCGCCTCTGCCTATTAGCCCGCAATAAGGAAGCGATAGTGTAAGTTTTGTATAAAGAAAGCAGCGGAATCGATTCTCTGAGACGTAATCAAAATACATTTCTATCGTCTCATCACCTTGCGTTCATTGCCAATTATTATTCCCAGTTGAAGCTCCCTTTCATGGTTTTATGTTCTTTTATAGTAATTTTTACCTTTGGGCGGAGTATTTTTTTTATCGTTTTCTACATTTTGAAACGCCTCCCACATAATGTTTACTCGTAATAATCGCCGTACGTAACATGGTAACAATGTGCTGTCATTATCTATAATTCTTATTTTACGTTCCATACTGTTATTGCCACTTGTTAAGTATTTTGTCCTTGATCTTTCCTGTTCCTTAACAAATTGCAAAAGTCTCTTTGAACCAGGAAAAATAAGTTTTGCAATAATTGGGTTATATTTCTTTTTCATAACGCCTACACCTAAATTTAAATTGGTATTCACCTTGGGGCAAAGCTGTTTAACCCCGTGCAAATTTTTAGAAGAAATTTAAGCAGTGGCGACACAGTTTTGACAATGATATATAAGAAGGGTCATGCAAGAGCTATTACCTCTGCAATAATCAGAAAAATCCATTGTGGGAATCTTGTCCACTTTAAATTACAGAAATTTGAAATAAATCCCAAAAGATTTTGATTGGGGACGAATCCATTTTAGATTTCAAATTCTAAACTGTAAAAATTGATTTTAAATCTAAAAATGGATTGATCTCTTATCACAATCACTTGGGATTTATTTTAAATCCCTGCAATTTAGAGTATATAGGCTTACAAATGTCATGATTTGTATGTTATAGCGCCCTCTATATGCTCATTTTCCATAGAAAGACGTGTAAAACTAGATTTTGAAGAAAAATCATATTTGCCCGCAATAAAATTTAATAAAATTTACACAAGATGTTGTCAGTGGAACAGATAATCCCAATTAGTTGCCAAACTGTGTCGCCGTTGATATTTTTCATTTTATTCTGGTTTTGTCAGAATAAATGAGACTTTTAAACAGCTGTGGGGCTTATTACCTATAGCATTTTATTATTATTATTATTATTATTATTATCGTCCTACTGAAAAGCCCTTTTTCTGGTGCCAAGCAATTTAAGCCATTGTAAATTGACATTTTACGCTCCTTTTCATGCAAAAAAACATCCACCGGGGTTGGGCTTTAATAATCTCAAAGTGACACACAGTAAAAAATATGGAGTAAAAAGGGGAACGCTCTGTAAAAAAGAGTAAAATCTTACTCGAAATGGAGTAAATTTCACTCAAAAATGTCAAAATGGAGTGAAATGAGTAAATTTCACTCAAAATGGAGTGAAATTTACTCCATTTCGAGTAAGATTTTACTCTTTTTTACAGAGCGTTCCCCTTTTTACTCCATATTTTTTACAGTGCATGGGGCGGTAACCATTCACACCACAATTCGGGAGAGAATTACCAACACCACTAGTTCAAGACAGAAATATCACAGACACTTTTGGACAGGTTTTGGTACCAATAGATAGCTATTGTTCTTTCCATTAACACTAAAATTAGTACCAACATGCCTAGCATTAAGCCAGAATGACGTCATAAAGTTAACATATCAGCAAAACTGTCAATTTCCATAGACACACAGTGTAAAATAGGGGAAATTCGTTAGGAATATCAGATTTTCATGTGGTTTGGGCTCTGTATGATGTTAAATGACTAGTTTTAAATACAAAAAGCGTTGAATTGCTATAATAATGTTTTTTAGCCGGTAAAATTTGCCAAATTTGCAAAATGCCAATTTTCCACCCTATAGTCAATATTATGACTAATTTTCAACTTTGACGTCATAGTGACCTCATAATGGAATGTTTGTACTTTTTTGATACCAAGGAAAGGACGAAACGAAACGATAAGCAAATTCAAGGAAATCGGATGTTTGATATGAAACTCGAAGGGATAGTAAACACCCCCAACACGCCCAACCCACCCCCACACCTTCACCACCCCCACACCGCGTGTTTTACAAAATATGGCTCAGGGAGTCGTGGGGGTTTTTTAAGAGGCAGACCATGTTCATATAAAATAAACTAGATGAAATCAAGACGTTTACTCTTAATTGTCAAATTAACAACAAAATCGCTATCAGAAAGGACTTACTATTAATGATGCCATGTCATCAAGGACCGTAACCAAGGGTATGATTAAATGGCAAGAATCTCAAAATCGCCAAAATTATTTCATTTTTGTCTTTAATTTTTTGACAACTTGTAAAATCAACGCGGTTAAATTGAACAGGAAAATGGGGTTACTCAGCAAGTTATGTGTTATGGTCTTGCGCAAATTATGTTAGTCACGGTCGCCAAACACTTTTCCGTTCAACGAGTTTTGTTGCATCTTCGTTTCCTTTTAGAATAAACTGATAAATAATGCGGTCAAAGTTAATTCAACGCCAACAGTAGAAGCTCAAGGGGTTTCTTTATTCGTGAACGAGGATAGGTTATGTAGCTCTATCTTTAAATCGGGTCAAACTGCATGGGTAGTATTAACAATAGCTCTGCGCGTCTAGAGAAAAAAAATGTTCTGTGAGCGCTTGTCCTATGCGTTAGGATGATGGACAATGATGTTAAAATTTTTTTGCCCGTCAGTTTTTCAGGACTCATATCTTGTACCAACAGGGGGCGCCACAAACATAAACAAAGTGTCACATAATCATTACCCGGGCGGAGTAATGAATATATAGTCTGTTTTTTATTCCTGTCAGTAGTAAACGCATATTGTCAGTGGTAAGAATTCATTTTGGAGGGGAGCGTGTTGAGAACAAAAACTAAAAAGCCTTATACAGGGCTGCTGAAAGACTCAACTTTGTGCAAACAGAAAAGATGCTTTAACCAATTTACATTTTGGGGTTGTTTGTACTTCTTTGGAAGCGAATTTATGTGAAGGATTCATAACCAGATTCAAGTGAATTAGATGTCGTTAAAGTTGAGACACGCTATCGATTCCTTTGTTGGTTGTCAATTCAAAGAACATCGAGGGCTGGGTGAGAGGAGGATTTAGGCCACGTAAATATTGCAGTTAGTTGTAAAAGTGACAAAACTAGACAAATGATGGTCAAAGCTGTGAAATATTATTCTGGAACACCGAATAAATAAATGAAAACGTATTCAGATTTTCTAAACATTCCTTAGTGTCGTAAAAGAACTTTAGTGAGTAATAATTATTCTTATCATTTTCTTATCTTATGTTGAATGCTTCAGAATTTGCTCAAGTTTGGTGTTTGTAATTTATTGAATGCATTTACCTTGTAATATATTCGTCACGAGAGAAGGGGCATTTTTTAATTATGGTCTTAATCTGATCCGGTATCCTGACATCGAATTTCTATTGTATTGATTGGGTAAAGCATACAACCTCTCGGAACAAATGGAATCGTCGACACGCCCCAAAAACTTTTAATGAACTGACAGGAATAAAAAAAATCCTAGCTACTATAACAGCGCTATTATTAGCTGGATTCCATGTAGTATGATTTACATCCACTAGTCACTAATATTCAGGGAAGGAATTGAGATGACATTTTATTTATTTTGAAGAAAACTCTTTTTAGACTTGACATACCCACAGAATTGAAAGGTCTAATATCTACTGTTTATCTATGCCAGAAATCAGTTAGTTCGCCGATATGCGTAACCAAAGCCCCTTTTCCGAGCATCTTTTTCCCTTTGATGCGATACCTTTAACACACGTTCAGTTTCAAATGCTTGTCATTATTAACTTAAAGGCATAATCACTGATTCGGTAAATCAGAGAAAAACGTTAATTCCAAATACATGTACATTATGTCGAATGAGAAAATGGCCAATTTGTATAACATCTGAACATCATACGATGATGTTACTGCAGTTGTACATATTTTACTTGGTTTTAATGTTTTCCATGCGATTATCATTATACTTCACATGATTCTAAAATTAAAAAGAGTTATGACTCATTATTTTTTTACCCAATTAATTACAGGCTTTATATACGTTTGTGTACTTTTTGATAAAACGAGATCTCTTTGGTAGTATAATTGAATTTTTCAATGAAGTCAATTTCGTTGGAAAGTTGCTCCAAAGTAGGCATTTTAATGTGTTTGTATATTAAGAAACACACACACTATGTAAGACCTAATGACTGGCATTAAAGTTTGTTGTTACTCGCAATAACAGCCTGGAGGTTTCATAACCTCCCACGCAAAATACAGATAAAATGGACACGTTTAAGCCATCACTCTTAAAGTTGATATCACTCAAACATGCCAGTTACATTTCCTTGTATAAGATCCAGTATTTTCTCACCCTGTAGCTCATTTCATATTGTCCTTAATTTAAAAGCGAAGAGGTCTGTATTTTTGTTGTCTGAAAACGGCGTAGTCCAGTAAACCTACACAAATGTTTTCCAACATTGCAATAATATAACATTATGCTTCTAAAAAGCGACCTTTAAAAGCCGACTGATTAAAGAAAACAACCGACGTTGTATGACAGAAAATAGAGAACAAGAGAGAAAGAGAAAAAGGAACGGTGATTAAAAAGAAAGAAAAGGACAACACGGGTTGAATAGGTTACTGAGGATTCGTACTTATTTCCAAGATGAATGTTTTCGGAACTGTGGCACGGTTTGGCAATCTGAGAGCTGTAGAAGTGGCTTCACGGTCAATGGAAACACAGCATCAGAGAACGGAGCGAGAATGGGGTGGAATAGCAATCTAAGGAACAAAGAAGAAGCGTCGTTCTGCAGTGTTGTGTTGATTTACCCCATTCTGGTCGTGCTTATTCATAGCATAGTACATGTATGTTAATCCGAAATGTAAAGTTATAAACGCCTATAAATGTGTCGTTTCACCACCTTACAACACTTCAATGCATTTTACTCTGACAGAAATCCTAGTATGTTGTAAACTAAATTTGAAACATTAGGATAGCACTCAATAGAAATGCAGGTAAATATCACAGATTTACTACTTTACAGCTAAAACTAGGGTGTTAAAATGACACCGATAATGTTACAAATTTTATTCCTTCTGGATTCTATACTTGTCAGTACTAATTTGGTTAACATTAGTGTCATTTTGAGGCTCTGTGATAAGCAAAAATAGCATGAAATAAGTCTTAAAGCTACACTTGGCAATTTCATGGCAAATTGTTAAATTGTCCTAGTTACGAGCAGATTTATGATGGGCCACTTGATGATAAGCTAAATAACGCTCATTATTTCAAAACCGTATGTTATTGGTCACTAAAGTTTTCACCTGTATACATTGCCCTACTTCTTAAAACATTGTCGTTTTAAATAAAATTGCAAAAATTAAAACCAATTGAAAGTTAACTTATTAGTAGAGTCCTATGCATTTACTGTATGAGTTGTGGTTTGCTGTTTTAGCAAGATATCAAATAGACAACTACTAGCAAATTTCAAATATGTTGACTCTTTCCGGCGGATCACCGATAGTGCCTTTAATGACGCATGACTAAATTATTGTTGTGCTACTACCGGAACACCTATGGGCTATCGTTTTGCCTAAAATGGCGGCCAATAAGAAATACGAATGGCGGTCAAAATACAATTTTCTACAAAAAAAATGTATTTTACATAAAAATGGTAGCCATTTGGAACTGTACAGCTGTACATGTCTATATAAAACAAAAAATGAATTTCGTATTTGTCCCAATAAAACATAGAAATTTCACACTTCGTATCAAAAAATATTTCTCAGCTTAATCCTTTCGGATATTAATATGTTTAATTAGGTAGGGTAGAGGCATCTGAATCCAGAAAAGATCAGGACTTAACCGTGGGGTACATACACACAGATCTTCACAGCTGACGATTCAGGTGTATCCCTATATGTATAGTATGGGAGGCAACTGGTTTGTCTTTCTCTTCTATCTCTTGGTCACAATATTTGAATTTCCAAAGAGAATAATTTAAGTTATTCTGAAATTGTGTATAATTGGTGCATTTCATAGTTGTTTTCACATTGCAATTTGCAATTCTATCTATTGCTTTTGTATCTATAGTTTTAATAATGGTATAATTGCTTCTTTTTCTATGTGAAGAGCATAGAGGCCTCTGCATTATACGCTATATCAAGATCGTTATTATTATATTATTATTATTATTATTTTGATGGAAAGCTTAACAAAGGGCAACAATCAAAGCCTTTAATCTTTAGGGACACCAGCTATGTGAAATCTCTCGAAAGCCTCGGTATATGATCTCTTTTTTTTTTCTCTCTTTTTTGTTTGCTCTCTCTAATAAAACAATCTTCCCTTTGATTTTTTTCATCAGTAATTTATTAATATTCATGACTTAGGCAAATGTGTGGAAGTTAAGTATTGCGCGCAATGCCGCCGGTAGTTTCCGGACCTGTCTTAAGAGACATGAGGAGATTTCCAGAAAGAAGCGCCCCCAATTTTTTTGCATATTTGGATTACTTTCCAATGTATTAGACCATATCTGAAGTGAATAATCCGAATACGCCGTCTTTATGTAATAAAATGATGATTTAGTACTTTCTGTCGTGCATGACAGAAACTCAAAGCACGGTGTTCTATGGGGACAATTACGATAATCATGCAAGTTCAAAACAAGGTTTGCGGTTTTCTTACGTGCTTGTCTGTCCAATAAACCTTCGAAACGTTCTCGGTAGGTGGTCTGCATCCGATCAAGAGAAATTTGTATCCTAAAAAAATCTCCTCCTGTCACTTTAACACCTTAATTATAGTCCGCATGATGCCTGAATGACAATACCTTAAACCTCACCTAACAAATTTTGCTTACCTCAAAACAACATTTTCCACCGCCACCATTTTTATGCTTAGACATTTTCCACTTCAACAGAGTCAAAATAAAAAAAAACCTCGCATACATCATAGTGTTTACATG
The DNA here is from genome assembly GCA_023653785.1 of Ophioderma brevispina. Lineage (NCBI taxonomy): Eukaryota > Metazoa > Echinodermata > Ophiuroidea > Amphilepidida > Ophiodermatidae > Ophioderma > Ophioderma brevispina. The sequence goes on from JAMKCH010015730.1 coordinate 26,709, forward strand.
TCTACGTAATAGACAAGGCTAGGAGCTTTCCCATCTCCTCTAACGGCTATCTTAATTGCAGCTTACACGTTCCGCTGGCGTATTTTTACAAATATTAAGATTCTTTTTCTTGGAATGGAATACTCCCATAAGATGGACTACAATTGCAGATTCAAAGTCGCTCTCCTGAAGGTAATCTCTCATTATAAAGACGAGTATCACTGAATAAGTCCCTATTCGGTCATTTTACCGTGATTGGAGGTGTATAATCAGCTTGGGAAAAGAAGAGAAAGAAGGGAGACCTTCCCGTTCTTGTATAGTCTTCTTATTCTAGTTAAATTATTCGAATACCTCTTGAAATGTGCTGCATAGCCACGTTATGTTTATCGTTTCTGTGTTGTAATTCCTGTTCCGTTTACGGACAGCAAATACAAAATTACTCATTAATTTAGAGTAGGTCGAATTGCAACGTACGATAGGCACACATCTATACTTAGGTCAACGGTAGCAGATGATATAAAAATCCCAACTTTTTAGGTAAGACTGGGGACGAGGCTGTGGATCACGAATACACTTTAATTGATGTGATGCATTTATAGCAAACTCGACTGAAAAACTTGGAAAAAAAATGAAGATTCAGGGTTTTTAAATACTTACCGATACCTTCAACGGTTCCAATTTCCTTTCAAATTCTTTAATGATACCATGTGATAAATCGCATTCTTTCCAAGAAAAAGAAAACCGAACTGCGCTTAACAACGTAATTCTCAAATTAGCGTTTCGTAAATAAGAAAGGAAGGATGAAACATGACGTCAGGGGGTGATAAATTAAACCTTATAAATATAGCTGTAAGAGGTTAACTGGGGTAATCTCAAGGTGCTTTGCGACCTCATAGAACACAACTCATAAACTACTTAGTACTCAACTGATAATTAACAGGAAGTTCATGCATTAAAATGAACTTTCTGGTTAAATATGATATTCCTCTACAAAGTTAAAACCCCTGGCACCTCCCACCCGATCCGGGTCACTCCACGCTATCGGTAAGATCTTCCACAACTGATTTCAATAAGTTCGGTTCCTGGGAGACTTCCGAGGCACGCTTAACCCCCGGACACAAGCTCTCAAAACATGGCGACAACGAAACCTTACAGCGAATTCAGGGGAAATTATCCCAACTCCAGAGAGGGCTACCCCGTCTAGTCGGTCCCACAGGACGATTCTGGGTTTTTTCATTTTGAAGATAGCCTTAATTTCCCATCTCATGAGAAAAATGTATCGAGGGAATATACTTTTTATTTTGAAATTACGTAAAATCTAATTTTTTGATGTCAATTTTTGAAGCATCAGGCAAGTTCTATCTTGTTTTTTTTGTCAATTACTTCACATTGCCTACAGCGTTTTTCCATAAGGATTTAGCTCTTGCATTGTCCTGATAGTCATACTTGTGCACATCCCTGAGCATTTCTCTTGGTTATTGTTCGAGGTATATGGAGAAAGACAAAAATAATCTTTTGGTATGTGACCTGGTCTCCATCTGCAAATTTGTCATTGGCAAATTGACGCTGTTCAATCCTTGGAATTGTTCTCTTTGCTTGGCTAATCGCCCTTGCAGAAATATAACACCCCGCGTTAATCCCCGTTTATTTTGTGTAAGAAAGCTCGTATTTTGGTTGTTAGTTTCGTTGTAACCGTTTTTTTTGTATTATTCAAAGTGTGTTTATTCGTCTCTCCATTTGAAAACAAAAACACCATCTTATGTCGCATAGTTGAGATTGAACGCGCATTGTGCTCTCGGGCTCTTAATCCATAAAATGTTTTAATATTTTCAAATATTTTATTTTGATTATTCGTAAAGCTTAGGGGTCCGATCAATGTTTACGGTAGGGGATTGATTGGTGCTTCATTTGTGGTTGATCTGCTTTTCTGACAAAAAATGTTCTCCTCTTTCCTGAAAAGAAAGGAAATTGCGATCACCTTTTGGAAAGCAATCTCCCCAACTGTATCCCAACTGTAATATTGATTGGCCCTTGATGTAAGGTTAAAGACCCATCCTTGCAACTTCGCACTGCTGGTCTAAAAAATCAAGACTCGCTTTGTAAGACACGTCTTTGGGTTCGATTCCTCGTTTGACTCCTCTGAAAATATATCCTTCTTAAGTAAGTAAATAAAGTTAGGCATAAAACCTTCTAAGGATGAGATTAGCTTTATTTCCATAATAGTACGTCAGGACTGTAGTGGTACAATATTGTAACTTTTAACTTTAAATGCTATTACTCATTTCCAATAACTAAAAGGACCTAAACCCTCTCTTGGCCGAAATGAGTTATTTGAAGAATACGATAACAAAATATACCTTTGTACAATAATTTCGCGTTTCAAGCATACTCCGTTTCCAAGTTATGGGCTCTCGACATTTCCGGAATTTTCCGGAAAAGTTCTGATTTTTAGAAAGTTTTGCTTCTTTCTTACAGAAAAATGACAGAAGTATCCACTTTTCCATGGGATTGTTGTACATCATTCTTAGAAAAATAAACCCCCAAAAAATGAATTTTGAAAGCTATACGGTGTGGAAATACGTCAACATAAAATCAGTGGTTTTGTTTAAATACTCAGATTGGCGGCATCTTGCAAATAGTAAGTGGTCATAGGCCTAACTCGAATAGTTTATCAGCAGTTTGATGCGGGTTTTCTCCACCTGAAGATTCACTTTAAAGTGATTCCTTTAAAGTGAAATCTTGTTTTGAGATCGTGGTTTTGTGGGAAAGTAGTATGCCCAAATTGGTCTGTCAATATTTTTCCAAAAGGGCCTAACCACTTACACAAAATTAAAGAAATACGTAGAAAACAACTACCAACACCAAAGGAGCATCTGCGGGTGATAAGGCCTGGATGAACAGTCATTCGTTCAGGTAATAGCACAGGTATGAAAACTGTTACCTTGGTAGCTGGGATTTCAATACCAGAGAATTAGAGCGCGCTTAACATGATTTTTATTAGTCACCGGGAAACGCGCTTTGCGTATGACGTAAGATAGTACAGTTTCGCTCTATATTTAGACACTGAAAAAGCACTAATTGGAATGGAATATGAAAATGATATAATTTGAGGACGCAGCTTATTTCGTTGAACACAATGGCACCTACCCATATTGTACGATACATAAATGGTTTGCATAAAAGAATATTTCCTTATGCTTCGAGAGAGTGTTAGTTTGTGTCTATAGGACATTTTAAACTGAACATTATCATGAGTTTTGTTGAACGTGCTAAATTTGCTAAGTAAGCAGGTTGAAACAAAACCTCCCAAATGATTTACATTGAAAGTGCTTTTTCCTTACATCTTTACTTTTCCATTCGTGATTATGTTATTTTCAGTGTATCAATAGCTATTGATTGTTGTGTGTAATTATTGAATAACACAATAGAATGAAATAAAAGAATGCGTTCCCCATGCGTGACTTAATTCTTTTAATTGAATATAATTTGTTTTGAAGGGAAATTTGAATATTTCATATGATGTGCTGCAAGCATCAGTAGTACATGTGTGTAGGTCAAGAAAGGAAAATGGCGCGGTATTACGCAGTTTAGCAGTGGCCTTTCAAAGTTAAATGCTACTGGGAAACCACAAGTTATCAAATAATGAGGAGAGATTTGCTGCTTGTAACCGAATGAAAAAAGAGTGCTTTCGTCCATGCTTGGTAAAGTAAATGAGAAACACCTAAACCATACACTTGTAGTTATTTTTTAACCACACCTATACACCTTTTAATTTTTAGCTCAACCTTTATGTACATTCTAATTTTATGTTTTAGATAAGTAGATCTTTGTAATTAAAATAGTGTCGGCGTTTTCTTTTTCCCTGTTCTTGTAAACCCATGCTTTCAACACAAGACATGTGTTCAGGACATATTCCATACAAAAGCCCATTTTCAACGATTGTTGTAAAACCAATATGAATCTTACCAAAGCAGCATGGATTGAAGACAATATATCACTTATCTTACCCACCGTAGGAGAAAGTAAAAACTTGTGATTTTGTATTCTTAAAATTTGTTTTTGAATAGATAAGTGATGGGGAGCATTGGGGGGGCAGCCTTTACAGTGAGATTACCCTCTGTTGCTTATAATTGATGTAACCTGTTTCGAACATTCAAAATCCTTGTAAAATCATTTCTGATCAACAAATCCAGATTCTGTTCTGTTATTTTGTCCTTATTGTTAATTGCTATAAATGCAACATCTTTTAAAAAGAAGTAGTGTGATTGGGTACAAAACTCATGCTTAGCTTGACAAGTTAACACCCACTGTAATACAATAGAAACACATGTAAAATGCTATGGATAATTTCATTTAAGAGAAATTAATAACACATTTTTCTTGAGTACCTTACCTGGACCCTTTCATGGTCTTTGAAGAACCGCGGAATGTCCCATTAGGAACTCTTATTAAATCTGTTCTTTTTTCTTCAGATTGTACGACACTCCACATTATAAGAGAACGTGGATTAATGATTAGGATATTCCCCTTGGATGCTGCAGGTCCTTGGTTCAAGTCCAGTTAGGGCCACTTGCTGGGATTTAAAGAGACACTGGCACATTTGAAAAATAGTGCGCCCTCAAGATTTTTCAAAATCGATATTTTTGCATGGTTGTAAAGCTTTTATATACAAAAGCCCTCGCCCGAAATGATTAAGACCAAATCAGCTTCCTTATTGGTAAACCGAACGATTTTATAATTTAACGTCGCCGGCGACGAAAATGGCTTTTAACACAAGAACACGCACTCCGTATGTATGTTTCTCACGCTATGCACAGTTTGACCGGTATATAACCTTTGTGGTTTTAATATCACACATTTGTTGATTAAAGTTAATTAAAGTTGATTAAAGTTATGGAAAACTTAAAAGTTGACCTACAAATTACCTGGATGTCTTTATCCTCATATCAATGTCCCTATCTATTTTGGGGTATGTTATTTTATGTGTAAAATATATTTCTGTTCTTCCAATGGCCTAGACTATCATTTGAGAGCAATTGAAGAAATTTCATATATTATGAAAATGTGCCAGTGCCGCTTTAATCTGGTTTTTTATTCTGGGTTCAATTTGTATAAGATCTACTGATTAAAAAAAGTGTTTTCTCTCTCTCTCTCTCTCCCCCTCTCTCTCTCTCTCTCTCTCTAGAATGCTCTCACGTCTAGAGCATAAAAATAACCAATCAATTCAAGCAAATATTCAAAACAGTCGAAACAACGAAACAGTGATAGTTAATTAGGCCTACTTCTTTTTTTCCTTTAAGAAAATTGGAGAAATTCACCAAAAACTGAGAAGTTGAGGAGAGTTTGCAGAATTACAGTTCGGCATTGTATTTCAGCAAATGGGACCAAGTACAATGTGAAGTACGCTGTAAAGGTCAAATTGTCTTGTCCTCACAATTATCAGTTTCATGTTGACAAAGTCTAATGACGAAGCACCATTTCCTGATTTGAAGCTATGTACGCAGTATTAGCTCTCTTGAATTAAATAGTTTGGAAAAACATCTAGCCAATCCAAACACTCCAAGATTGATTCATGGGTTGGGGCTATGCCAAGCCGCCACTCTGCCTCCGAGTGCTCTGAAAAACACCCGTCCAAAGAGGGACTTAAGAGTCGTTGACTCCGAGTTAAAAGCTAATCCGTGCATGTGAACAAATATAAAGAGCTTGGAAAGGAAGAATGCTCCGCAGTAGTCTCAACGTTAATGTATTCGTGGTTTTAATGGATAGTGTTTATATTCAGTATTGATAGTGTGTGGATGTTGAATTTGATCGGCTCTGTTTGTCGATTACAATCGAAGAACTGAAGATGATGCGTTTATCCTAAAAAAGCGTATCAAAACACTTTCTTAGAACAGAATTGGTGTTTTGACAATTTTAAGTTTAAGCGGGTAATGTAAAAAGGTAGCATTCCTTCAAAATAACATCATAACTCTGCACACCACTGGAACCAGATTGCATTTGCTTGTTCAAGGTATTCTTTCACGTTAAGCATCAAGCTAGGGGCTTACCACACATACGCCCATGTCACTTAACTTAATAGTTGTATTCCAGTATTACGATACATTCACCTGTGGTCTGGTATGGTGGAATGTGTCCAGGTGCAATAGATAAACATAGTGTATTTGGCAGAGGGCGGAAGATGGCGCAAACAACTGTTCAAACACATTGAAGTCATGCACAACTCATGATTCGCAATTAACCCCATGACCATTACCAACAATTTTCAGGGGGGCTTCGCTCCTGGACAACCAACAAATGTCCCACCGGCCAGCACCCTACGCCGCCACTGACAAAAATAACATCAGGATGTTACAGATAATCACGCAAAAATGCGACGTGAACATCGGCCTTGAAAAATGCTAACCACTGGCACTGGACAATTTATTTCCCAAGTTATTTGCACAGGTTATTTGGGCCTCAAGGCATAAACAATTCACTCAAAGTAAAATTGTATGTTACGCTCGAGAAAAAATGGATGAAATACTCCGAACCAAGCTTTTAAGCCACATCCCCGGAAAGCGACACGCGAGTTTTATCAAACAAATTTCGATGTGGCGACATAAACCGCACAAAAATTTTACGTGCACTATTACCAAAATATCTTCCTACATCCCCTTGACCACTTAGGTATTTACAGTTCTATCGGACATTAGTCGGAACGTTTGATCTTCATTGTATATTTTTTAGTTATGAAAAGACTGTGTGTGGATTTATTTTAAAATGGATAACATTCCTTCATTTAAAGCAACAGTCAACCATAGGAGACGTGCAAAATGTGCACGGACAAAGGCAATGACCTCCTTTTTTTAATGTTGACTAATAGAAGCACTAAGAAATGAATATTTAAACCGAGCATTTGAAGATTAGTTTGGTGTACTTAACTCTTTCATGAACGTCTCAGCAGGCTGCTAGTATCTGAAACGGCAATCCCATTGACTTAATCAAATGGGTTCTGGCAATTACTCGCCGTCTTCTTAACGCTATCTCAAAATTCGCTTGCCGTAAGCGCAATGTTGGACTATTTTACAAACCTAGATCATTCATGGCATTTTCTTGCGATTATATACAAATTCTTTTTTAGCGTTTAAAATACAAGTTTTTAACTATTTCAAACCCAAGTTAGTGTCTCTCTCTCTCTCTCTTTCTCTCGCTCACTTGCCCCATCTTCAACTCTCTTTCCCTCTTCTGTCCCTCACCAAATATTCTCTTCTCACCAATACAAAATCCCCCTCCTTATTCTCTCACCCGCCTCTTTCTTCTCTCACCAATACAAATCTCCTCTCCCTCTCTCTCGCGCTCACTCAAAGGATAATGTTGTTTATCAGCTCCATGTATTGCTTTTTTCGCCTTAGGGGGGCTCTAGGGGAGTTCGTGTACCATAACTCGTTTAGAAATACCACCAGGAGTCTTGTTTTATGTGACCCAAGGACCTTTAAAAGTGGTATATCAGAATCATGTAACATTAAAGGGTCCATGGCCCTTGATCGCTAATAGCCTCGTCACCAGCAGCCCTAGATTGAACCGGAAGTGGTCAACATTTTGGTATCAGAAAAAGCTACTATTTTTCTCATTACCCTGTAAATTTTAGAGCAATGATATTTGGTTTGAAGTTATTGAGACGAAAATGTGCCCCTTTTGTCGACCAATAAAATTTTTAACAGTACTTAATCACGGTTTTAGCTCTCACATCAAAAACGGATTGCTGAATTATCGGCGTGAAACTTTACAGACGGGGTTTTGCAGAGTGAAGGCCAATCTAACAAGACGAAAACTTCATATCCTTAAATCGGGCCATTCCCCTTTAATAATACAGTGTCCATCTGGACGTGATTGGCTGGTTGACGCATATAGGCGCCAATTGGCTAAAATATCAGTATTTAATGTTTTGGACTAAGTTATTATTAGGCACCTACGAATGATATGTGGCGTAATTAATTACCCTTAGTTGTGCCTTATTGCAACTAGTTTTGCCTTTAGTTGGTTTAATAATCCAAATTTTCATATTTTGACTTAAGTGCCTTGTATGTTACTCATAGGGATCGATGTAAGCCAAAATCACTCCTACCTCTAAGCGAAGGCTCATTTGGCCAAAAATGGACATCTAATAAAGCCAATACTGTAGGAATTTCATATTTGTTGTCTCTATAAATGTTTTGACATGATGCCTTGCCCTAAATTGCAGTGTATGGTATAAGTAACCTAACCTTAATTATTTTAATATTGCCAAAAAACAATGCCACTGCGAGAACATCTCAAAGGTTTGCCACCTTAGAAATTATGCAGTATTGTAAGTAGAGTATGAAAACTTGACTAAATGTTTTCCTGTTACAATTATTTCGGCATAATTACATTATACTATTTAGCACCTACTCTGTATTATTTACTTTATTCCGTGGGATAAAGCAAATGATGCAGAGAGGTGCGAATGGTGTAATGTAATTATGCCAAATTTCCAAATATGCAATTTTCATATTGGTACCTCATTACCCTGTATGATACCCGTATATCATTTATAGATGCCTGATTATAATTTTATTTAAAACTAAAACTGTATATTGTTATACAGTTATAGTCTATTGGCGCCTGAGGCCCATGACATACTTCCAGTCGCAGAGAGCGATTTCTGCGCGTGAGCATGCGTAACGCTTGATCTTGGGTCAAAATCTGGTATTGCGCAATCCAATCGCTCGCTACGACTGGAAGTATGTCATGGGCCTAAAGGCGTCACGTCAACAAGCCAATTACAAATGGGCTCCGCATAAATAATTGTACCAGATCTGATTTTAGTACTCGAAAGTCTTGTCATATATGACAAAAGAATGCATGGTATATTTCTAAAGAGTTATGTACACGAACTCCCTTCTAGAAGCTTCTAGAGCCTATACTATCGTTCTTTCTGTCAGCGCCTTGCTTAATTTGTAAAAGGTTAAATTTAAATAAGGCATGTATATCACATTTCACCTGCTATCATTGAAATTAATTGTCTTACATGATGGCTGATGGTGTTGGTGTGGTCCTTTCTCTATGTCAAAAGCGTTTGCCCCAAATTGCTTGTGAAAAAATATAGCCAGCTTATGATGCTAAAAATTGTCAGGAATGTAACACCTTTTGGGACATGAAATATTGACATACATTTTTAATAAGCTAGTAAATAAAATAATGTGCATATTGCGCTATGATATTGTTCACAATCCAACATCATAGCGCATTTTGATGATGCAACTTTAGCATCCTTGAGCATTTTCAGATAGGGAAGGGATAACAGGGGGACAATTTGTAAACATATCATATGGGGTTGGAAGATGAATAAACCGGTCTATCTGATCCTAAGGATTAAAAAGAATAATTTGCTATAAATACAACAGTTTGTGTTGTTTGCACGACAAGTCGCAAACTGTTCAAGGTCATCATGGTGGTAAATATTTCTAATGATCCGGTTTTTTTTTTAATTGTTCGTATATGGACATGTTACAACAGGAAATATAACAGGGGTTCGAGTGCTGATAGATCGATCTAATTAACCTATGACCTGATCAATACAATATGTAAAAACATTGCTTCTCGACCATGGTCACTCATAATATAAGCTTACGTGGGTGTTATCTCAAGAAAGAATCCATTGTGACTAGTATTTCTCTCCAATACCTAAACTTTCATGGTGTCATCACCGTGGCCCGAAACTTCGGAAACCAGAAACACCCTCATTAGTGGAAATATGGCTACTAAAAATTGGAGACGTTTGAGGAGGACTTCGATATTTTTATCAAAGCTGCTCACGGATAGTAATCAAAATAAGAGAGAGAGCATATACATGGATAAACTAGATATTGAATATAAACCAGATGTACGAGGTGAAGGGACGGTTGCAGGGTCTTCTTATTAATCGTGTCCAAACACTGTGGGTCTCAAATATGATCCAGCAGAGAGGGTGCAACATCTGGCTGCTCACTGAATTCCGCAACGGTCCTCGTTTGTGCATTGTGCTCGCAGTGGGTCAGCCCAGAGCTGTTCCGATTGTGCTTTGGTGCTGTTCCACAACCACACGGTAGTGTCCTGATTTGCTTGCAGGTAGGCACCACTTCTCAAGGAAACCTTTTAGATCGGAGGCAATTCTGGTCTCCATTGTGAGGCATTGCCTTCAGCCCATTGAGGAAAGTTCAGCCTCCAGGGTGGAGATGCTCCCAGCATAATACCAATAGAGTTACTTTTTTGATGGCAAGTCTTTCTTTCCACAGGCGAGTCTCTTTTAAATTCCTTAGAGACTGTTTCAAGAGGTTGCGACTTTGCTTAAGAAAAATCTCTCTCGATTTAAAGGCGGTTGGCAGCGTATATGCAGTGGTACCCCGGCTGAGAGTACAGAGGAATTTAGCCAAGGTGAAACACAAAGTTTAAAGAAATCTGTCTGCCCCAAAGAAACATCACAATGGAGAGATAAAACGGTTAAACTCCTGAATTCAAAGCCACCAATAAATCCCATACAGTCGTACAGAGCAGACTTAAAGACATTAGCAACAACAGCGAGAAAGGCCATCTCGCACGATGAACTAAATTCATGGTGCGGTATTATGACGAAACAATCAGTACGTAAAAACTCGTAAACTGTTACTGAAAGAGCATGATCTTACACTGGCTTATAGAAAGGACAGTGTAAAAAAAATGAGGTTAAACTTTGCAAACCCTGTCCCAAAACCGACTGTTACCAATAACTCAGTGTGCGAGCTTGCACCCAAGAGCGCAGAGGGTCCCCAGAACAATCTGTCTATGAGGTCAATGCTGTTTCGCGTATTCTCGCAAGCAAAGATTGAAGAATACGTTAAGCCACAGCATCAGATACCACTCTCAGAAACTGATAAGCTGTTACAATCAAGAGACCACAATTCAGAGCCTGATTCATCACAAATTTAATTAGTATCTCTTTTCATCATATATATTTTATCATCGTGTTTGCATTTGTGCCAGAATCTGTGATATACTTCTCATGGAAAATTATGTGTTTTTTTATGGAAATAAGTGAAGTTTTGATGTGGAGTTTATATACTTCTCTTTTATGGACTAGCTAGTGTACTGCATAAACCACTACCACCATTATGATATGGACAACCCATTCATCTGTCTCAAGTCAATGGCCCATCCACTACAGTTGGCATGTTTAATGACGCAACATCTACTGGCCAGTTTTGAGGTTATCCTAATGCTGAAATCTATGGAAGCTCATTTATAAGTGTTAGAAGAACACGGAAATGGATACTTTGAAAGCTAAGGATTTGACACCAATTCAATGAGGCTTGCCTGTCATGGACCCCAATCTGTGTAACCCCCATATCGTACACACAGAATGGACTTCTCACAGGATGAACTCAACTTCAACTGACCTACCAACTACTGTAACTACTTTATCCTACCACCTGAAGTACATATGTTCAGGGAAATAGGAGCCGAAGAAAAGACTGGTGGATGAGGATGTGATATGGCGGCAGATCGGACTGGTAACCATGTTTCCATATCTACACCTACACATCCATCATACGCCACACTTTCCTGCATGGAGAATTGAGATCTCTCTCCTTAAGTGTGATCAAGGACCGTGACAATAACCCTCATTTGCATAATAATAGTTCCATGATCAATACACAAGTTGGAAGTCGGACCCTGTGGATGTCTTCACCTGAACTCACACAAGAAAATGTCCAACAATGGAAACCACTCAAGTGGGCATACACAACTCAAACAGCTACTCACAACCAGTGAAACTCACACTTGGACGATACATGCATTAATCATTCAGTCCACACCAATGTGTTGAATCAATTTATGGATATATAAAAACAGGCAATGGATGAAATAGAGAGACTAACTAAACACAATAGTGCCCAAAAAACCAAGAACTACAAGAACTCAGACTAGCATTTACTCAACCCCCACAATCACACAACCATTATGTGAAAAGAAACAACATCTTTACAATGCCTGTAAACACCAGCCTAAAATGAAAAAATAAACAATGGATCCCAAACAGCAACAAGCATATGGCAAAAGCCTGGCATCAATCACCAAAGACACCAAACAAGTCAACGTTCAGAACTCATCAGTATTCTACAGAAACACACACAACTCCTAAAACACCAAACACAGTCAAAAACCTACTGACCACCAATTACTCCACTAAACCAAACTCCTCAACAACTGCCAAAGAGAAACAACCACACACAACCAACCAATGCAAAGGCACCAACACCCACATCAAGAGCCAAACCAACATGCAGATTATCATTTTCTCAAACTCCATTGTAAAGGAACAATTGACCCAGCCAGCCAGCCAGGTTTTACAGACCTGGTAAGACAACAAAGTATATGCCAAAGGAGGAGCACGAAATTGCTGATCCAAGCTAGTAGAAGACAGCAAACCATACAACCCAAAGTGTGTTCATTTTGCAAGCAGGGACCAAACCAGCACTGCCCATGTGATGTTTCTATAGATGCTCTTGTGAACAGCAATTCAAGAATCAATGATAGAAGCGGCGCTCAACAAATTTCTAAAGGCCGCAAAAATCATCATCAGTGGTGTGATACCAATATTTTGGGATGATAATGCAAATAGGAGGGTCAGCCCAACTAAATGCAATATTCTATAGAAATTGTCAACAGAGTGCAAGGGTATCATTTGTTGACCAGTACCCCACTTTCTCACACACACGAGAGTGAAGTACGCAAGGACTTATTCTGGGATAAAGTTCATCTTAACTACAGAGGTCTGGGTAGGTAAACTGGTTGTAAATATAAGGAAAAAATCTAACCACAGTCATCTGTCCTTGAGACAGAGCTATTTGTAACGTGATCGCCTTCCATCGCTTTAGTGCATTACATCACACCCAACACCAGACACATAAACAACAACAAAAACAAAAAACAACAAAAACCTAACTAATGCAACACACAAAATACATGTACGCTGTTGACAAAGATGAACATAGTAATGTTTAACGCTAAAATTAGTTACTTCAAATATTGTATATAGTGTAAAAATAATTGTTGTAGAACCCCCAGTCAACAGATTTGATAATTGTCAAAGTAAACTTACCAATAACATGGTCTTCTAATTACTACTAATCTGTACAATGATGGAGAACATGTTTGAGGTACTTAAGAAAAGTGGAATTGTAATTTAACAATTGATTGTACGTAGTCTAACACATAATGTTGACTTCAAATTCAGCACATTAAATTAATAATATATTGATATATTAGGGCTTAGTGAAACCTTTTGTGATGATAAATATGATTGCTAATCATATTCATATTAGTGGACTTATTATTTGTTTATAGACATGATAGAAACAGGGACACCACATTCGTACAATGAAGATGTTCGTCGCGGTTGTGGTGTAGCTGTATATTAATCGTAATTGTTCTACATAATTAGAAACAGACGTAATCTCTGACCTGCTTGAAATCCTAGGTGAAATCAACGTCCTCACAAAGTAAACCATTTATTGTAAATCTTATGGTCCAGGCCCCGACCACCTATTGACCTATGTCAACCCCTGAATGAAATTTACCACTCAATGAACGTGAGCATAAAGATTACATGTGTTGGATAGGTGATTTAAATTTTTAAATTGTGATCTACTATCTTCCACACACACTGTGTCTCTCTTAAACTCATTTGATATATGTAAAAGTTTTCATCTTAATCAATTAATCAATACTCCAACTACAATTACAGAATCAAGTGCAACACTAAGTGACCTTATGTATTGTTCTAACGCAGAAAAATAGCTCAGTCAGGGGTTATTCATGAGGCATTAGTGATCATCTATGACTTATGTGAATCTGAGTAAAAACAAAAATATAATAATGTATATAATCAACTGATTACTAATAAGCAATATCATAAATATAAAAGTTTCTGTTCCTATGCTAAATTTGATGAGCAGGCATTTATTCAGACTTAGAACTGAATCAGTTGGAATGATATTCAATTCTGGTGATGTTTTAACACCAGTGTGCAATTATTGAAAAACCTACAGAAAAGGGGGGAGACAGCCCCCTCCCCTCAACTTTTCCTTCCTATTCGCCTCCCTTCCCGCTGCTCCCGTGACATGTGCTATCAGCCTCGCTCCACTGGTTCACCGCTCTCCCCTACCACTCTGGCCTGTCATTCTTCTTTTCCGACTGTTCTCCTTCTATTTCGCGCTCATAATTTGCCCTCCTCCCCTCGCACCTTACTTACCTCTCCCGTTTTTCTCACGTCCCAGCATGCCTCTTCCCTATCCAACAGATTTTCTTTCGCTCTGGCTTCACGGGTTCTCCCTCCTGCTAGCTCTTTCCTTTCTCAAGCGGTACGCTTCATCTTCACTCGACCTATCTCCACATTCACTATCTGACCTGCTAACCCCTCATTCCCTCCGTTTGTGCCTCCTTTTTTGGGGGTTGTAGCTCGCCTTAACTACCTCTCTCTCTCTTTCCTCCCACCACCCCCTTTGAATCCTTACTTACCCGGTGTGGAGTTGTTCCGGTGTTCGGCTCACTTGTCCCCACGCCCTCCGTTCGTGGTTTTTTGACCTTTCTAACCGTCCCAACTTTTTATTCTTCCTTTTCATTTTTCCGTTTCTGGAATGCTTCCTACATCGCGACCCCTCCCCCTGACTATTCCCGGATCCGTGACCCTTATCTGCTCTTTCATATTCTTCGGTGGGGTGACTATCTGTTGATGCGCTCATCGAGGATGTTGTGCGTACGGATCCATCCGAGTCTTCTCGGAGTCGTGTTGTAGTGGTTTTGTATATAGCTTATTTCCCAAGTTGCTTCCACCATCAGCAAACTACACCCCTTATCGCCACCTTTCCCGCTAGCGTGGGTCCCAAGCAACTGTGGGCGTCGGTGTGGGAGTGGCTAGTTGTGTTAGGATGTGTAGGTACCAGGGGGTAGCGGGGGGGGTAGTGGAATAAGTGGGGGGGGGCGGGGTGGGGGGGGAGGGGGGGGGCGGGGGGGGGGGTGGGGTAGTGAGTGTTATAGCCTGAGAGGCAAGTCTTCCAGTCTTTTTTATCCTTTATAAGGTGTTTATTCTATATTTTTTTTTTATTATATAAACAAAAAAACAAAAAATTGCTCCTCTAAAAAGCAGGCGGTTCGGAGAAAGTCAAGCACATTTGGTAAATGATAATATATTAAACTTATGCAGTTGCTGCTAGGCAACAAATCTTAAATTATAGTATTAAATTCAGGCAATGATCCTATTCAGTGGAAGCGAATTCCGTGATGCTAGAAATAAATGTAATGCTTTATTCGCAAAAGTAAAAAAGATTTAGAAATAAAGGTATTGCGGAAAATAAACATAACATTAAGAAAACCGGGAGCAACTTAGAAATGTTATTCCTCTAAACCTAAACATTCAATTATCACTGTCCTGAATACAGATGATGGACCTGTTTTTTTTTAAATAATCCTAAAATATTGCAATGCACTAAACTCTTATTTTGTTCAAGTAGGGCCCAAACTAGCAGCTAAAATTGACACGCCTTCCAAACGATATTGTCATTATGTTACTGATGATATGTATATATCAGCACATTTCATTTTGTACATGTTACCTGTGATTATGTGTTTAAATATTATCTTCATTACCGAAATAATAAGGCTACAGGATGTGGGACGAAACCATTCCTTCCAGACTCTTAAAAATAGCTGCACCAGTTATCACACCTATTGTAACATATTGGTTAATCACTCTTTCACCAGTTGGCACTTTCCAAACAGTGGAAAAAGGGCCCGTGTAATTCCAGTTTTAAGGCAGGAGACACTGCAGATCACCAGGCAAGTAAGGTCAATATCATCTTGCTGTATTCTAAAGTTAGTGAAAGGGCTGTATTTAACCAATTCTACAAATACCTCAAGATAATTAAGTTAATTAGTAATCATCAGTTCAGGCTTTCGTCCCATCATATTCTTACCGCAACTGCACTTATTAATGTTATGAAAAGTGGTATATAATGGCAATTGATGAGGGGTAAAATTATCGGTCTTTGTATGCTAATCTCTCAAGAAATCCTTCGACACTGTAAATCATGAAATTCTCTTAAATAAACTTAAATTATATCGGTGTAGTAAATATGTAATTAATTGGTTTAAATCTTAGTAATCGTACTCAATTCACTTGTATTGAGGGTATATCATCGATGTCAAAATACTTTATGCGGTATGCCACAAGGCTCAATAGATGGGGGCCTCTTGGTTTCTTCATTTATATTAATGATTTTACCCCAATGCTGTTTCCCACTGTAAAAGTTAATATGTATGCTGACGGTACAGCTTTATACTATGATCAAACTCGATTGATGACATAATGCGATAATAAGGATCGTGATTCTCTTCAAAACTGGTTAAAATCCAATAAACTTAGTTTAAATGTTAATAAATCTGAATTTTGATCATAGGTCTAAACAAAGACTTAGTACGGTAAATTCAATTAATTTTACCTAAAAAAACATCATAAAATAATGTAATATTTTTAACCAAAGTAAACAAATGTAAATATCTTGGTGTCCATATAGCTGAAATTCTAAACTTGGAGGAGAATATGGCACCTCCTCCCATGCCCCCGTAACTCCACTCCGCTCACTCTTTATTTCACTTCAACCTCCCTCCTCCCCCAACTCTTTTCCCACCGCCACCATCCTTTCCTCCCTTACTTGTCCTATTGTCCTCACCCATCTATTCTTCCCAACTCCTTTAAACTTACCCTTTTTCCTGTTCTCCTTCTATACGTAAGAAGGCCCTGAAAGGATTATAAATGGTAAAGAAATGTAAACCGATATTCCATGTAAAATTTTAAAACCGTTTACAATGCTATTTTGCTACCCCATCTTGATTGTAACATAGTTTGGGGAAACTGCGGTCTCACTATTGCAAATCGTCTCCAAACATTCAAAATAGGGCGCTCGATTATTTGTGTGCAACATTGGACACAACAGTGCTGATGGTCTTAATGAACTTACTTGGCTTCCACTTGCAAATAGCAAGTTTTTACTGCAATATCTTAACATATAAAGTTCTTAATAAATGGCACAATCTGTTCTAATGATCTGTTTCTCATTCCATAATAACAACTATAATTTTGCAGTAAATAAAGTAAATTACAATATTCACATCCTAAACAAGAACTTGATTATAAAAAACGCATATTCTGTACCGTGTGACAATTGAATGGAACAAAGTAGATTAAGAAATTACAGAGGATTCATCTTCTCAAACATTTTTAAATCTAAACTAAAATATGGAAACGCCTTACATGTGCTCTTATAAGCTCACTTCTTTTCACAATTCTTTTACCAATACTGACTTTACATATGTACAGTTACATTACCCAATTCACCATGCCAAGATTTACAGTACCTTGGTTTTAACCAGTTGTGGTATATACTGTATATATTTGCCTCAAGGCCTCAGTGAAAAACAACTATGTTGATTGGTTCCCAGTGAATAAATAAAGCTTGATTGATTGATTGATTGATTGATTGATGAGATGGCCAGAAGGTGAACGCCAACGTACCTTCCAAAATATTCGCAAACTTATTTCGGCTCTCGCGACGAGTTAGCGATAGAATAATGGCGTCATAAAAGGTGCTAAACCCATTATCCCTACACATCGTCAAATCGCTACACAAATCATACACTGAGATTACTGCACAGGAGGCATTCGGGGCTCACACCACCAAGGCAGAGGCTTGCAGTTCTTAGCTGGGTCAATAACTTCTGACATTACGGAACATCTCAACGCTCGTGTGCGATTTGAACAGTTCTCAAATCACATAAGCAGAAGGGGCCCCGAAACCTTCCACGGAAATACCTGACTTACCTGGCAATGTTGCCACAGATCTGTTTGAGTGGAACACCTTACACTATATCGTTATTGTGGCATGATTAATGGTTGGTTGCGAAATAACTCGCTCAAAGATATGAAAGCTGAAACAATCATCACAAAACTCAAGAAAAGTTTAGCAATACATGGAGTGCCACAACTAGCGACGATGCGGACAGTATGCGCCCCAACAAATTGAACAGTTCAAGACTGCAACTTTAATCAAATACGACTGTCTGAGTATGCGCAAAGCAACAAACGTCTCGTCCGATATGGCAGTTAAGCAAGCCAAATCCGATCTAGAAAAGCCAAAACGCCATGGCGATTTACATGAACTTGCTGAACCTACGCAATGTGGCCCCAGAGACAACACAGGGTTCAACAGCTCAGACTTTTGTCACGTGTCACTAGAAACCCAACTTCACACCTAAGGAAACTGCTGAAGCCTAAGAACGCGAAAACCCAGAATGTTAGCCAGCAAACTCAAGAAGAAACGCTCTCAGCAGAACCTCGACTATGACAAACCATGCAAACCCCTGCTCCCCTAGTGCCCTATCCAACAGCACTCATTCAAACAACAGAAAAAGTTATGAGCGTACAGGTACTGTCACTAAGATCTTACCACAACCAGGTCTTATGAAGTGAACACTGGAACTACACTAATCCGTAGAAACAGGAAGCTCGTATTCCTTAAATGAAACCACTCCCAGCACCAGCCCCCAGCACATCTCACAGCCCGTATTTTTTTTCCCAAGTTCACAATGTGCGATATTGGTAAGTAAACATTTTGCTTTTTCATGATGACAACTCGGAAATGGACTTGACTACGAACTCTAGCCTTTGCGTTAAAATGTGAGGATTTTTTTAAACACACAAGAGATAATTGTTTTGACTGAAAAAAACTCTCTGTATCCGTACCCCACAGACTTGTTTTAAAGTTAGTCTCAAAAAGATGTTTTTACCTGATTTCCACACATATTGTATTTTTTTTCTCAAAACATTTTATGATTAATGCTCTTGGTGTTTAAAACTAACATTTACAATATTATTGTCTTGAATGCCAAATAGAAACCTGTGTTTGATCTGGCATTAAAAACCAGCAGATAAAGGTTTTATGGAGATGTGAACATTTGAACACTCAGAAAGAAGTAACATCACAAACTTGTTACAGGAAAAATGGGAAAATTTATTATCTCTTTCACATTGGGACATTGCATTTTTTTATCATGTATCATGTCAATATGCACATCGTACATTCTGACAAAATGGTCACAGGTGGTTGTGATTTTGAGGGCAAAACTACGTATGGAAGATTAATTTTTATACGTCCATATGGACCCCCCCCCCTTGCGTACAACCGAAACAAAGGAGAGGACACGAGACCTTGTGCACTAAGAACGTAAACTAGGGTTAATAAATTCAGGAACAGAATTGACATATTATCTTGTTTGGTAATACTACTTCGCCAGCGTAGTGTATCCATTGCTTACCGGTTCCAGCCTCGGCTCGTGAAACCCTTTACGAATGCCCCGATTTTGTGACCTTTGACCCTCATACCACATGTTATTAAACGTAGCGCATGTATCTTTGTAACGATGCAATTTGAAGACCACGGGTATGACCCATTTAATTTTTTGGTTCCTTGGTGCTTCAACCCCACCACCACAAATAAATTCGACATGATTGTGGAGCATTTAATATATTTGACCCCTTCATTTGCTTTACCTTTTCTTCCTATTATTTTCACAGTATGTGACCCGTTAGCAATATGAATATTGAATCTTGACCCTATATTAACATAATTGACAGACCATCAAACCCTTACCTTTTTTTCATCTTAGTGCAACGAGAGGATTCATATGCAGGTGCCCATAAAAATCGAAATTCCTGATGTTTGCCCGATGTAAAGCTTTCCAACAAAAGCTGAAATATTTCTTTCGTACAAAAATTGTAAAATTTCTATTTCGTAATATGAGTAAATACGAATTCACCTATGTTTACATTGACTATAAGCCAATCAAAATCACCCTTTTCTCCTTTGAGAAAGCAGATTTCTGTAGATATAGCCAACTACAAGGGTAAGAAATCTATTGAGTGTCTAATCTATATGCAAATTACTTATTATGACACAATAGTCGGGTCCCTCAAAATCTCTCGTTGCACCTTACTCTCAGCCCGCCTGCTCTATAGATATTCAACAGATAACAGTATTAAAATTACAAAATGGACTTGGTAGTGTTCGCCAGAGTTGAGGGATCGCTTCCTGTGGTTTAACCAAACAACCAGATCACTTCAAAGGGCAAAGTCGAGTGGAGTGCTGAAGTCTGATCAAAAGAATGGTGATGATTGAGAGCACTCGCCAGTACATCGGAACAACAATGAGTGCACTGCTCCGCCTTCTCATATTTCTGTAAGAAGAGATGTAGTAATTATGTGATTGTGATTGATCATACCTCTGAACTCAAGAGCAGCTATAGTGTTCTCCAACAATGCAATTCTTCCAATACAATTTTGACACCGCGTTGTCACATTGTTTATAGTGACAAAAAAAAAGTGCCCCAAAAAAACAGAACGAATTCAATCTTGAATTTAAAGTATGTTTGTATCTAATAACTCATTTGAACAACGAGTTTGCAAACATTGTATTGAAAGAAATGCAATGTGGGAGCACGACGTACCTCCTCTTCCTTGATCGATCGAAACCACCCTCAGAGGTTGCTCCGCCGTCTGGAGACAGCGCACACGAGCTGCGTTTAATTATTGGGTTAATGCTAAAGACAGCCGTCGGGTTTTGATACACGAGGCGATGTGGGATTAAAAATTGATGATTGCTTGATAGAAGTGACGACGAGCGAGTCAACTGGTATTGTTAGTTGTGAGGTTACATAATCATTAAGGCGCGCAAAGCCAATCCCGTAAAAAATAGCTATGACTTTGACCATGCACTTTGTTTCAAAAGTAGATGCATTCAGTAAAAAGTTTTCACTCAAAAAAACCACCAGCAAAACGAAGTCCAAGTTACAGCAGTGGAAAAACGATGACAAAAGATAGGTGGGTTAAAACTTTTAGAACAAGTGGAAAAACTTCCTACACCTTGCAGGTTTCAATCCGAAGTCCCCAATAGTGAAAAAGGACATTAAACGCCAGAGTTGGCAGCGATATGCGAGTTCCATGCAGAAATTTTCAATCCAATTTGGACAAATTAAAGGAAGTGGGATTCAATCAATTATAGCTTGTGGAACTTGTACAAAAGTACTTGTCCTATCTATTACAACTGCGGGGCAGAGACATGGACACTGGAAAAAGGTCTGCAGAGGAAGATAACTGGGTTTGTCCATAAGAAGGAAAGACAGCAGGCAATTCGAGATATAATTCACTACCTACAGATTATACCAAACACTAGTTCTAACCAAAAAGCAAAAATACTTCGGAGAAATGTTTAGAATGAACGACCATGCCAGTATCCATCCAAAAATACTGCTTGAAGGAAATGTTGACGGAAAACGGACCGAGAGGAAAAAAAGACCATAGAAACGATGGATTGGCTGAGGTCAGGGAATGATGTGAAGACATGGACATCCCAGTCGTGACAACAGCAGGGCACGGGGGAAATGGCCGAGTATCCATGTGGAGACTCTTGCAGTTGGGGAAACCATCTCGGGACCTATAGTATATCGGGAGGAAGACTTTAAGACGAAGAAGTAAGTTGACATGACAGTGATGATCTATTGGATCGTGGTTCAAATTAAACGATCGTCGTTAATAGTTAGCAACCCCTGAGCACTGTTTCATGGTAGTAGGAGAGAAATGTCGCTAAACAGAGAATTTTATTTATAATTCCCAATTCTAATTCAACATCCGCAGGAAACATCATATATAACACCTTATATTCGAGAAATAGCGCCATCTCACGAAAATGGCCTTAAAATTAACCCGCGTGACCCAAACGGAACAGCTGATCTCGGGGACTCGTAAACAAATTCATGTTGAACGGTTTCCAGACGGATTACAAAATTCTCTCTTGTGTGACAAATGCCTACCATCCCGCGGATATGGTTTAGCCTACTAGCCAAATACCAACAAAACTGTGCATAAACATATCTCAAAAAATTTAAAAATTTAGGTGCTTCTTTAAAATGTGCTATAATTGCTGCATAAATGACGTAACAAAAATATAAATTTTTGAAAAAAAAAAACCACGAGCTCTATACTGACATAAATTCTTTCAATGAATGGGTATAGAACATAAAACAACAGTAAACAACCTATTTTAGGTACTTGAATGATACCACAAACAGACCCACACATGATAAAACATAAAATATTCAACTCTCGTCTTCTTTTTCTTACATCTCAACCAGGCGTCAACTGGGCTCACATCTTCCATCCCTTGGGTTTATAACCAAAATACTAGCTCCCTACTTGAACGGAAAAGACTGGTCGGCTTAGCTGATTAGAATTGCAAATCGACAAATCGTTCTTCACAAGAATCACAGAATATACGCCGCTCATATTATACAAGTCCCTTTTTATGCGTTTGAAATACACAATTATTAAAGATTATTAAAGTTTTTCAGGTAGGCACATGAGGATGTTCGCGTACTGATGTTGCGAGCATGTATACGGAAGCATACTCGAAAGTAGATACAGTTTTTGTGATGGACTACTTTTTAGGACGAGGAGACAGGAGGGGGTTTAAAAGAGTAGTGATAATGGGTGAATTGTACACTTGCGATAAAAACATGGAATTAAAGGCAAAACGAATACAAACTCCGGTAGTCTTACGTAAAAAAAAATCTGTGTGTCGTGTAAATCACTTCAAATGTTAAAGGAATTTATTGGCAAGAATCTATCGGCACATTATGGAATATCCCTAAAAAGACATACCAGATGGTTTCATGGGTCACAGGAGGTTTCCTGCGAAAAAACCAGATCGATTAAAACAATTTAACGACTCTACGGCAGCAATCATGAAAGCTGACATCTTTATTCTCTGTGCTATGTATTGATTATAACGCCGCACCGCAATATTGAACGAAGCCGCGAAAATAATCACGTGACTTTAGCCAGTCGGCACACTAATAGATCAGTGAGTCGGCCACAATCCTCGTCTTTGGGCGTTCGCGTGTGAGTACAAAAAATGATACGAGCGAAGTTGACGGGTTTGGCCAGAAACGATGGCCGTAAATATTAAACATGGCGCGTGCGCCGGACTTTCTTAAATCGTTTCTACTGCTCCGAAATCATTTGTGACCCATGGAAGGATAATAGTATGTGACGTTAGATTCATGCCAACAAATCCCTTCAAAAACAATACATAAATGTCCAACTATTTGCAATCTCAAAATAAGTGGCCTGCCTTTGATTATTACCTTTCAGGTCTACGTCTTAGTTTAGTGGGTTTCTGTCGATGTATTAGCCATCAATGTGGTAAGAAAGGCTTTAATGTTTGCACACATATTAGGCGGGGAATTTATATTCGACCCATAAAAAAATTCCCAATAAAGGTTTTATTACTGTTTTGCGGTGTATTTGATATCAGGAATAACAGTAAAAATTCTTAGATAATCTATGTACAATTATAAAGTTGAGAAATAATGGGGAAAAGTTGTACAGAGGTTCAAAATAAAAGTGTCCAAATAGTGTTATACCATTTGATGAGCTTATTCAGCTTTAAAAAAGTATAGGTCCCAATCGTGACTTATACTTTGGTGACAATGCGGTAGTAACAGTTCAAGGACGTCCTGTGGTTAAAATTTACAGAATAGCCGATTTTGTTCAAATGGTGTCAAAATGTTCGGGGCAGTACAATCAACATGACTAATAAGAAAATGTAATGTATACTCGATCTGTGTGTTTTGAATACAATTTCAACATGTGACTTTCAGAATTTTGGGCTTTTGTAACCTCAGATAGGCCCAATACAGAATGTCCCAAAAAAAACTATACAATCAAGATTAATTTTTTTGGCCAAAATTTAAGATCATCTCAACTGCAGTTTTACTCATTCTTTTTAGAGTGTTTTCCAGCTTTCATGAGATTTTTAGCTGGTGTAATTTGGGGGTCTGGTTCAGGAGTTATGGCTAATTAGCTGACACAGTTGAAAAACCGGTTGGGCCAGTTTCGGCCATCCTGATAATCAAACAAAGTTGCCATTGAAAATCACTTTCAAGACATTTTTTTTTTAAGGTTTAAATTAAAATAAAAAGTAGGTATTAAATTCTCCGTGCTTCTTGTGTATATATGATTTATAACTTATAATGTCGCAATGCTAAAAATAACGTGTAGATTGGAACATGCATTCCAAACAGTATTGTTTTCTCAGCGTATTCCAGATTTCAGCAGAAGGTAGAACCATAAAAACCTTGTTGAAAGTAAACTGAGATCTTTGAACACAACCATCCTTTCCTTGATTGCTCTTTGTTGAACACTGCTTTCTTCTTCATCATATCCTCTCTTGCATCTTGGAGGCAGTGGGGAACAGGGGAAGGATAAATTGTTCCTCCACATTAGAGCGTTGTCCACAGATTTGTCCCTCAACAGACTTGTTGACTGTTACTTATTTCACGTCAAATTCCCCAAATTTTCAAGTGTTTCATGATTATTGTCCCCCTGAGAGTGAGTCTCATTTCACCCACAACATAATTAATTTCTTGTAGTTTGGTGCTTTCACTGAAAAATAATATATTGATTGTTCAATGCATGATAATACCTTCACTCTGATCTGTACCATATTCTTTGTTTGAAAGGGGTTTAATCCCAGAATGATGCTACACGCATTATTATTCGTTAGTTTCTTGAACCTTCAGGTGAAACTGTCCAAAGTGGTGATTTATCCTTTTGTTCAACCGACAATATCTCTGCTTAGGGTCCATCAAATCGGATGGAATTAAAAGCGAGGATTTAGCTAGGATCTGTCTAACAAAAATCACCGTTTATATTTTTCATCATTTTTAGTGATTGTATAGTGTTTTATTGGTACAGTTGTACAGCCCGCGCCATTATTTTGCATTCTAATTAAATAACAAGGGCATAGACTTTGTATCTAATGTGTATGCTATTAAGTAGAACCAGATAATTTTTACACCAGTTTTTTAAACAATATATGGATTTGAAATTTTACATCATTGTGACCTTGAAGATATTTGCCTCATTCTATCGAATTACAACGAGCAGATAGGACAACCGATACTTTTTTTTTCAATCATCGCGAGTTGATGACAATGTTGGGGTGTACTTTTACACATCTGAACCTTTTTTGCATGTTGGCCACCACAGTGGTTGGCCACGGTTGTAAACCTAAACCCCATTCCACAGCTTTGCGGAAGTTCGGCGATTTTAGTATGTATTCTAAATATCAAACAATACCCAAATTCTGTTTCAAACCTTGTGTTGGAATATTTGAGGGTTGTGGCGCTTTATTTTCATAAATGCCCGACTATACGTCAGAAATAGAAGGTCTATATCATGTAATGAGCATTGAGGTACTTTACGACAGGCGGTAGACCTTCTAGGGTAAGACTTTGCTTTTGTTCATAACATTTTTAATTACTCCTGAAAGTATCTGACACTTAGTGATTAGTCGCGGATTGTCAATAACATCTTAAATTAACTCCCGAGAGTGTCCTGACACTTCCCGATTGGTCATGATTGTCATAAAGGCATATTTTTCATAATATGTTTAATAGCCTTTAGCCTCGGGCATAACAACACGTCTTTCTTAGTGTACATGATACACTGGGTAAAACCTTAGTATTTGAAAAGACCATTATGCATATTTTCATCATTTCAATTTATTTTCCACGTCAAAGACAACACCTATCAACCAAAAGATTAATAAATCACGAGTGCATTAATATAATAGGGAGATTTATATGTCATGCACGAGCTGTATACTTGTGAAATTGGTTGATTGATTTATTATAATTGATTGAATAAGTAAACGTTTATAGAAAGGAATGATTCAAAGCTATTCAAGGAATTTAACACAGTGCTCTATGGGTCTTGCAAAATCACATTTTAGCTCTCACATCAAAACGGATTGAAATATCGGTGCGAAGCTTTAGGCCTACAGGTGGGGTTTTGAGGTGAAGATTTATCAAGAAATCCTCAATGACTATGAAAACCATCCGGTATGTCTTCTTTAGGGATATTTCATTATATAATGTGCCTATAGATTCATGCCAATACCTTCCTTTAACATTGATGTGCTTACACGACACAGTCATTTTTTGTGTGTAGTAAGACTACACGGAGGTGTGTTTCCTTTCCTTTAATTCCATGTTTTTCTCGCAAGGGTACAATCACCATTATCACTACTCTTCCCCTGTCTCTCGTCTCTAAAAAAAGTTTAGTCATCAACAAAAAACTTGTATCTACTTTCGAGTATGCTTCCGTATACATGCCCACAACATCAGTACGCGAACATCCTCATGTGCATACCTGAAAAACTCATTCTTTAATAATTGTGTATTTCAAACGCATAAAAAGGGACTTGTATAATATGAGCGGCGTATATTCTGTGATTCTTGTGAAGAACGATTTGTCGATTTGCAATTCTAATCAGCTAAGCCGACCAGTCTTTTCCGTTGAAGTAGGGAGCTAGTATTTTGGTTGTAAACCCAAGGGATACAAGATGTGAGCCCAGTTGACGCCTGGTTGAGATGTAAGAAAAAGAAGACGAGAGTTGAATACTTTGTGTTTTATCGTGTGTGTGTGTGTGTGTGTGTGTGTGTGTCTGTTTGGTATCATTCAAGTACCTAAAATAGGTTGTTTACTGTTGCTTTAGAATGTTCTATACCCATTCATTGAAAGTAATAATGCCAGTATAGAGCTCGTGGGTTTTTCAAAAAAAATATCTTTTTTTACGTCATCTATATATGCAGCAAGATGTTAAAGCAATATAAAGAAGCGCCCGATTTTCACGTTTTGAGAGATGTTTTTGCACAGTTTTTTGTTGGTATTTGGCTAGTAGGCCAAACCATACCCGTGGACAGTAGGCGTTTGTCAATTTTGTAATCCTTCTGGAAACTTCAAATTTCTGACCGTTCAACGTGAATTTGTTTTGTTTATGAGTTTAGGATCAGCTGTTCCTTTGGGTCACGCAGGTTAATTTTTAAGGCCATTTTCGTGAGAAGGAGCTATTTCACGAACATATGGTGTTATATATTATGTTTCCTACGGATGTCAAATTAGAATCGGGAATTATAAACTTCTTTGTTTAGCGATCTTTCTCTCCTACCTCCATGAAACAGTGTGCTCAGGGGTTGCTCACTATTAACGATGGGGGAGATTGGGCAAATGTATTGTTCGCCCCAGGGGCATCTGAATCACGATCCAAGAGATCACCACTGTCATGTCAACTTACTTCTTCGTCCTAAAACTTCCCGAGATAGGTCCCGGAGCAGGAGATGGCTTCCCAACTGCAATGAGTCTCCACTGATCTCTGTCATTTTTCACGTGCCCTGTTGTTGTCACGGATGGGATGTCCATGTCTTCACATCATTTCCTGATGTCATCAATCCATCTTTTCTCTGGTCTTCCTCTCGGTCGTTTTCCGTCAACATTTCCTTCAAGCAGTATTTTTGGATATCTGTCATTGTTCATTCTTTTTACATTTCCGAAGTATTTAGCTTTTTGGTCAGAACTGTGATTGGTATACTGTATCCAGATATTTATTTTCTCTCCATTGCGCGTCTAAGTCACGACCGTACGCAAGTCAATTCACGCCTCAGCATAGCAACAAGTTGAACAACAACAGCTAATTTTAAACCAACCAATCACGGTCGCGTGTAACGATCCAAGCAGGCGCGTAGGTGAGTGCGTACACTTCAGCACACGCGTTAGCAACGGCAAAACCCCGCGAAAAGGAGAAAATAAATTCCTGGACAGAGTATAGATCTGTGTGGTAGTGAAGCATATCTCGAATTGCTGCGTTTTTCAGTCTGTTCCTTCTGGTGACACCCACTATCTTCCTCAAGCAGACTTTTTCAGTGTCCATGTCTCTGCCCCGTAAGTTGTATTAGAAAGGACAACTACTTTGTATAGTTCAAGCTATTAATTGATTGAATTTCTAATATCCTTAGATTTCCAACTTGGATTGGGTTTCTGCATCCATAAACCCATGGAGATACCAACTCCACGTTTGATGTCACTTTCACTAGTGGGGACTTCGGATATGACACCTCCAAGTTGGAGGAAGTTTTCCACTTGTTTTAAAGTTTTACCATCTATCTTTATGTCAATCTGGACTTTTTTTCTCTGCTGAAACTTGGACTTCGGTTTTGCTGGTGTTTATTTTGAGTCCAAACTTTTTAATGAATGCATCTACTTTTGAAACAAGTGCATGTCAACTGTCATATAGCTATTGTTTCGGGATTTTCTTTGCAGTCTAATGTTTTATGTATACCTCACAAATAAAACATCTATCTTTATGTCAATCTGGACTTTTTTCTCTGCTGATAACTTGACTCGTCAGTCAATTCTATCAAGTAATCATCATTTCTAATCCCACATCGTCTCGTGCATCTAAATACGACGGCTCTCTTTAGCATTAACTCATTAATTAAACTCAGGAAGAGGAGGTAGAGTGTACTTCCCACAATGCATTTCTTTCAATACAATTTTTGCACCGGTTGTCACATGAGTTTATAGAGACAAAAGTACTTCAAGTGCAAGATTAGGATGAGTTCTGTTCATTTAGGCACTTTTTGTCACTATAAATTCATGTGACAACCAGCGCAGAAATTGTATTGGCAGAATTGCATTGTGGGAAGAACACTATACCTCCTCTTGATTCAAGGTATGAGCCAATCACTAGGCCCTTACATAATTGTTACAATCTCTTGATTACAGAGAATGAGATGAGAAAGAAGCAGGCAGCTCAAATTGGTAGTCCGATTACTGGCGATTGCTCTCAATCATCAGCCATTCTTGAGCTACTTCGAGCACCACTCGACTTTGCCCTTTGAAGTGATCTGGTTGTTTGGTTAAACCACAGGAAGCGATCCTCAACACTGGCGAAAATTACCAGTCCAGTTTTGTAATTTGAGATAATGTTATGTGGAATATCTATAGAGCAGGAGCCCTGAGAATTTATTCAGTTGAAAAATGTAGAAATGGTTTGATGGTCTGTTTACGTTAATATAGGGTCAAGATTCAATATTCCATATTTCTGCCGGGTCACATCCGGTGAAAAAAGGGGAAAATAAGGTAATGCAGGAGTCAAATATTACAAATGCTCCAATCATGTCGAAATACATCTCAAATTTCCTAGGTAACACCAAGGAACAAAAGAAGTCAATGGTCATACATGTGTCTTCAAACTGCTTCGCTACAAAGATACAGCGTGAAATGTGGCATGGAGGTCGAAGGTCATAAAATCATCTGTACAGGGCATTCGTAACAGGTTCACGAGCCGAGGCTTCAACCTGTATACACTACGACGGCGGCGAATTATTACCAACAATATAATATGGTCATATTCTGTTCTGAAGGTATTTAACACCAGTACACACGGTCCTGTGTCCTCTCTTTTGTACGTGGGTCCACATGGATCGTATAAAAATTAATCTTCCATCAGAGTTCCATTATATTAGACATTTCCTTTCACAAATTGCCAAAATGTGCAACATTCTAGCCGAATAAAGCCTTGCTCCCTCGCGTTCGCTAAACACATTATCCTTCCTTCCTCTATTTCCTCCCTCCCTCATTAATAGTTCGAAGAACCTACTTCGATGACGAATGAAGAGTTCTTGATATCTCAACAGAGGAGGATCTTGTATGATTTGTATCCCAACGGCCAATAGGACGGTTTTGAACACATCACTGTAGACCAAATGAAAACAATGGTCAATGTGTTTCAAGTCAAAGACGAGCTATACATACTATGCATACTGTAGAATTCGGCTGCCGATATGTCCAGAACCAATCTGCTGGGGACCGATCACCCGGACTAAAACATGTTTGGTTAAACCATGATTACGAAAGTATTTGACTGCTAGATAGAAAGCAGATGAGCGACCGGCTACCATTGACGCCATCCATGACGGGCCAGCGGGAACTCGACCTGTTGGTCTTGATATGTGTCGTCTGCCAGCCTTCAAACCCTTCGTCATATCAACTTACAATGTTCGCACTCTATACCAAACAGGGAAAACAAATCAACTTATGGGTTGTGATGATGCTGAATCGACATCATCGGCATTCAGGAGCATCGCCTAACTACATCTAATCCAACTGATGAGTTCTGGTCAGGTGATTATTGTATATTTTATCTATAGCTGAGCCACAGACAAAAGACAAGGAGGGGTTGAAATACTTGTCTATATCTAAAATCCCTACAGAATGTGTAGAGTTTTGTCTGTAACATTTTTATGGAAATCATGAGTTAAAAGTCACAACTGTATAAGCCCTAACAGAATCTTCGTCCGTAGAAGATAAGGATGGTTATTTTACGTTTACTGGCCATCTTTGGCCAAAACATAGTTATCATGATAGTTGTGTTTATTTCTGTGGATATGCAAATTAGCTAGGTTGCATAAAATGGCTATAGAATGTCAACGGTTCCAAAGTTAATGCAATGTGCTTATTTCACTGGTAATACCGATATATAAAATCCAGACCTGTGAACATCGTGTTTCACAGTACAAGTATTGAAATGAGTTCGTTATCTTCCCCCGTGCGTGCCCTTTGACGTATGTGTGTGACCTTTGACCTCAGATTTGTTCTGGTTCTGTGCTCGGGTTTGCGGTTCTTTTGACCACCTTTAGTGGTTATAGGGCATTTCTTGATGATGAAGACTCTTGTTGATGAGCTTGAAGATAAGAACTCCAGCACAGTATAATGATGCCCTCACTTCAGCCAACAAAGAAATTGCACTGGAGATGTTACCTAGAAGAAAGAAGAAGACTGCTGCCTTTGCCTCAAATGATAAAGTCAGCAAAGCCAGAAAAAATGAAGTCTGCAGCTAAGAAGCACCGTACTAAAATCCACCAGAAGCTCCAAGCAGAACTTTGATGCCGCTAAGGCTGCGCTTGATGATGCTTACACCGTGGTGCTTGAGGAGCATGTTAAGTCCAAGGCTGAAGCACTTGACACCCTACATCTTGAAAACAAGCATGCTGCTGCCAGGGAGGCACTTGAGCTGACCGATAAGAAGGCTACCCAACCAATAAGAATCAAAGGTGAAACAACTGAAGAGCGCCTCGACACGTGGTTTCAGCACTTTAGTTCTCTACTTGGCAAACCAGTTCAGAATAACACTAACCTTGATGAACCTTTCTTCAACCACAAGATAGCAGACCCCTTCCCATCCAGACTGGACCTTTCACTATAGAGGAACTTCAAATCTGAGGAAACTGAACAACACCAAAACGCCTGGTCCCGACAACATTCCCGCAGTAACCTAGAAGAGTCCACTATTCCATGATCAGCTGTTAGAAATTTGTAACAACACCTACATGGGAAACAAACCAGTTGCTTTATCAACATCGTTCATCACTCCTCTACCAAAGAAAGGCGACCTCCAACAACCCCAAAACTACAGATGAATTACACTGTCACCACATGCCGGCCCCTCTAAGATCTACAACTCAATAGCTGCTCAACAAAATCACTTCTCACATAGATCCCATTGTCAGACGGAACCAGAATGGTTTTGGCAAAGGCAGATCAACACTACCTCAGATACTTGCCCTCAGAAGGATCATAGAAGAGTTGAGAACCTCCTAGAGAAAAGCTTCAATTGTGTTTGTAGACTTCTCTAAGTCTTTTGACAGTGTCAACAGGGATGTAATGCTGCATATTCTTACCAATCCCAGTGGTATCCCAGTCGAGACTGTGAAAGCAATTTCCATCATGCCTGCTAACCCATCTTGCTTTGTCCAGACCATGGATGGGCCCACGAAGGAGTTCGTAACAACTACTGGAATCTTCTAATGTTCCATATTTCTTTGTAATCATGGTTGATTATATCCTCAGAGAGAGTCTTGACATCATGAACGACAAGGGACTCACCATCAAACCCAAGCGTTCTAAACGTCACCAATGTCACCATCTCACAGATCTTGACTATGCAGATGATCTAGCTCTAACAGCCGATCTGATATGTGGTGCACAAGATCTACTAACATCACTTGAGAATTCTGCAGACAAAGTCGACCTACATCTAAAAGCCAAGAAGACGGAATATAATGACCGTCAACGAGGAAGATAATCATCAACCTATCTGCACTACAGACTGTATCCAACTCAAAGATGTCAGGTACTTCAAGTACCTGGGGTCCTATGTTGCCGACAGCAAAAAATGACTTCCTGTCAATAGCACATACACCAGAGTTCTTCTGCGCGTAAAAACATATTCTGGCGTGAGCACATGACCAAAGCACAGACATATGGAGATATCCCGCGATTTGCCGGTCCCTGTCATCGTGCAATCGATTCTTCTTCTTGCGTATGAGGCAGCAGCTAAATATCTTAAATCCGGTGGAGCCAGCTCATTGTTGATTGGTTGGGGTTTGAGAAGTCTATATCCACCGGTGGACGAAAGGTAGGGCACTCATTCAGGATGTGATCCACAGTCTGTGATGGAGAACCACACTGGCAGGCTGGAGATGGTTAAACGGTTAATTATATAATTGGTTTTGATTTGGGCTTGATTTAAGTTATTCTGTTTTGTTTTAGGTGATAGAATGTGTAATTACCTTCATGTTTATAACAAAACAAAACCTTTTTATTCTAAAATAGTATCTTAAATTGATTCATTAAATAAGTAAAATGTACACCGTCCCCACTCGCTTTTTGGTAGCATCAATTTTTTTTCAGAAAAGTTTTCTCTTTAATAAAAATGCTTCAATAATTCATATGTTGTAATAATGTTCAATAAGTACTTTTGTGAATGTAATGTGATCTTTTTTATTTATTTAGAGAAATATATCAAACATAAAGGCCTTTAAAAGGCGGATATCTTGCATGCTAAATATAGCTCTGTTAACCTATTTTTAACAACAATAAAAAAAAGGCTCCCATTCTACTTTTTTTTAATCCGAACGGCATTCAAATTTTTAATTAACCTTATTTTCATACGTGATTTTTTTTGCAGGCAGTGAGTGGAGCTAAGAAGACATGAAGAGCCTGCGGCGAAGTAACGCTTCTCTCTATCAAACATAAACGTCTGCTGTTTTTAAAGTCAAGGGTATCCTTGTAGATACTGAAACCCTTTTCTCGTCTTGTCGTCATCATCATCATCCATCATCCTCATAGCATGCTTGCCGTCAATTTAACGACCTTTTCAGTATTTGACTCTATACAAATACAAAAGGCGAAGTTTTCATCTTGTAAAAAAGCCCGCCCGTGCATTTTTAGGCTCTGACTGTGCACGTGGCAGTAGCCACTTGAGCAAACTCCGTTTAAGAGCAGTTCCGTTATCTCCCGGGAAAACCTCTTAAAACCTCTTCAGCAGTTGTACAAAAAGCCACGCGGACCACTTCTTTTTCGGTTTGCGAGTATTAACTCTTCTGCACCTACATGCCATACAAAATAATGGCATATAATTAATCACTTTCGCTTTGTTTTGAGCCAACGTTTTCCTTTTCAGCAAGAATTTTCATTTGACCCGTGCAACATTATGTTTGTGCGTAAATTAACTATTCACTCTTAAATCAAAACATTTGTCTTTAGAATAAGGTATTTTGTTCTTAGAAGTAAACAAGATACGGGCGAGTAGTTTGTCGTTTAGGACGGGTTATTTTTACGCAAGCAGACGAGTAACTTTAACTGCTAAAGGGACAAGTGAATTTTCCCGCCACTGTTCTTTAGATTAATGGCGATAAACACTCTATTCAAATCTCTTGACGATCGCATGCGCTCTGTAGGGCCAATGTTCCATGCGATATGTGGTTATGACGTCACAAATTTAATATCAATCATTGGTCCTTGACAAGAATGGCATGTTTGGTATTTACTATTTGCTAACCGCAGCGGGATCACTAGTTGGTGTTTGTAATATTTTAATATTTATGGATATTTAACGAAAATAAAACAATTTGTCAATGGTAATAGGTTTAAACTGGTCAACAACGCTCAACAGCACTCAACAACACTCAGCGTAAGTGCTATTGACTGATTATCTTTCATATATGATGCTTAAATACTGACGTATGGACGATGCGATATGTGACGTAATGACGGCCAGCAGCAAACAGTAACCATGACAGGCAAGGTAACAGTATATAGACCAGTTAACATCCTACGTCACTTCTTTTGTTGCCTGCGAATCCATTCCTGCGAATCGTTATGGCCCATAGTATTAAAACTCTAACAGATACAATTGCCCAGTGTGTAACAGTCAGGCCGACCTATTTCAAGATACCAGGCCCTAACATGTTTACAAACATTGCTGTTAACGGTCATTGATTTATACGTTTTTAATCCATATTTTGACATGTAAATAAACAAAAAAATGTTGGAAAGATTAACTGATTAGCCATAAACAATTGACAAAAGAGCGCATGTGGAGGTATCATGCTGGACCGTAAAAACAGTGGTGAACGACAGGTGCGCAATGTGCGGATTATTCAGTGTGCAGAAAGATAGTCAGAACTCAGTCAGACAATGCAGACATTCCACACCACACCTGGTGACTAGCAATGGTTAACTCGTCAATATGGCCCAACATACGTCGTGCAAAACGAATGTCAAAACCCAGACAATGCAGACATTCCGCAGCACACCTGCTGCCAGCAATAGGTGACTTGTTCATATGGCCCAACATACAGTGTGCAAAACGCGAATATCACAACTCAGATAATGCAGTCATTCCACAGTACACCTGCTGCTAACAATAGGCGACTTGTCCATATGGTCTCACGGATGCCCCGAAAATGTTATTTATCAATTATTTCCAATACAGTAGCTATTTTAGCAATATTCTATTAATGTATTCTTCAAAGAGATGATTTATATCATTTATCAAAAGAATATTTATTGTGTGGCTTTTGTTTTTAAATTTAAAGGATCTTTAGTTTTCAAAATAGGATATGGTCCAGTCTGTACACATATATTGGTCCATTAACCTAAGAACAGAGTTGGTCTACACCAAGGGTCATCACTGAATCCCTGTCTTATGATTTGATCATGGAATGTGCTTGGGAATGGTTTAAGAGGCGCGAACACATGACATTGCTCAGTGTGACACCAGTGGTGAAGAAGCGGAGACGAATTTGGAAGAGCGGGAAAAGCTAAAGAAGACATGGGATTGGAGATCAGTAGAGTACCTGAAACTAATAAGGCACAGACATAATATTGGAATTGGTCTGCAAAGAGCAGAGCAATTTAAAGGCTGACTAAGCGATTTTGAGATTACGTTTACTGAAACATCGTTAAGGCGGGCAGATAACCAACGAAAGACGACGGACGTGAAACCCTCACAAGTGTGACGGCAAAGCGCCGGCAAAAGGGGGCACATCAAGATTCGCTGACGGGTGAAAACGACCTTCAGCGACAACACGACGACAAGGGACGAATGGCTGTGGCAGAGAACGGAGTCTAGTGAGCAAACTCGTACGTTGTCTGGACGGTGAGTGACGATGTCTCGACGGAGCCCGACAGCAATGAACGAGGCCAGAGGGCTGGCTGGCACACTGAACGGCGGCTAACGGTGTGGGTTGCGACGACGATTACGTAACTCAGCGGCCGACACAAAAGCCTGTGTGTGTGGGTCGTATAAATAGTCGAATATGGCATTCGCACTCTTCGCAACGTTCTGGTCATCCCCACTCAGACATACATCCGTCACCCTCCGTCAACATCCGTCACCCTCCGGACAAAAATTCACAAACCATTGTCGCACTTAAGGTGCTTGCTAGTTTCTGACATGTCTCGCTTGCGGCTCGGCATGGTCAGAAACTAGCAAGATCAACACACCTCCAGATAATTATATTTGCGAATGGTCTCAGCTGTCTATCGCCCTTTATCTAAAGCATAAATACCTGGGTTTTACGTTTGCAACTGGAAATACCTGAAGCAAGTTCCAACAAGTTATGAAGGCTCTAGCGGCACTTAACTTCAAGGTATGTCCTATGAAATTGAACTCCTACTGTTTGTATCCTATTTAAAAAAGTTCTATTCTTCCAATAGGCTATGTATGGTTCCGGTGTGGGGATACCAACTCTATCCAATTATTGAAAAAGTTCACATTAAAGCATGTAAACGATTTTGGGAGATCCAAACAAAACTTCTAATCTTGCTGTTCTTGGTGAATGCGAGCGTTTTAATTGTATACTCGTCAATTGTGTGATCAAATTTTCGATTAGGTACATCACGTGCCTCATCATCTTTATGAATCACTTGCTTCATCATCTTTGTAAAATATGAACTGGATAGTCAAAAATAACTTCGGCTACTAATATTACAGACATTCTATTAATGTGTGTTTGAAGTAGTTTGGCCAGTAGCTTCTTTTGCCTAAGATGTTGGCGTTTCCTGGACAACTTTATTGATAGGACAACGAGATTGGTCCGCTGCGGTCTCAACGCTTTATAAATGAAGATGTTATCGGGAGTTTTAAGTCTCATTTGTTCCCAAAATTATATCTACTCGCGAATGAATATCATAATAGAAGAGTCCTCGACAGATTACGATGTTCTAGTCATATTTCAAACATTGAAATTGGAAGACAATATGGAACTGCAGTGAATTATTGTATGTGATATGGGCGAAGCCGAAGATGAATATCATTTCACTCCTCTCCCTTGCCCTTTCTTCTCAAGCAAAAGAAATAGAGCTCCCGTCCTGGTGAACTATAAATCCGACTCGTAATAAATTTAACTCAACTTATAAATTGCACATACAGTGACATTCTATTGTCTTTTAATTTTTTGGTAAAAACCCATTTATTTTTGTGTATTTTATCTAAGCTGTTAAACTGAACATCCCATAAGATCAGCATGAAAACATTCTGAGCAGCTTTGGTGAATCTCTATTTCAGGGGAAGAAACCACTTTTTTCTAACAAATGACCCCTGAATGACCCTTGACATACTGGGAGCTCAGGTAACCAGGAGTAAAAAAGTCAATTGGGTCACATGCGTGTGGTGCCTCCTTTCCAAGATATTTGGGAAAATAGGCTAAGGTCATTTGTTTTATTCAAGAAAGGTCACCATTTGCAATACCCAGATTTCTTTTGGAGAAATAAAAAAATCAAAAAATTTATTCAATGATACTGATTCAAAATATGTTTTTTTATTTTGCATAGGGTTGATGCCCTTTAATAGGGAGGGGTATAATGTCCCCATCCTACAGGGAATGTTGTACCCCCTCCCGTTATAACAATAAGAAGATGCCGAAAGTGCTGAACCATTTCATATTTGGAATCAGTATCATTAAATATTTATTTTAAATATTTTTACAAAGAAATTTGGGTATTGCAAAGGGTGACCTTTCTTGAATAAACAAATTACCTTTAGCCTATTTTCCCAAATATCTTGGAAAGGAGGCACCACACGCATGTGACTCAATTGACTTTTTTAAAATCCTGGTTACCTAAGGAATAATTTGAGCTATATTACATTAGATATAGAGCAGTTCAAACATTTGACCCCTATAGTAACTTTACCCCTCTCCTGGGGCCACACGCAGCAGCGGGTCTCCGGCAGACATTCATATTTGCAAAAGTTAAAATTTTCTCTGAATTTTCCCGTGTTTAGATATTAGTATCTCGTTCGTTTGATCAAAACCTTCTGGGCTGCTGCTCTAAGACCTTAACACTAAACACACCATATTCCAGTCCCATGAGGTTCATTCTGAATAAATTGGGTGAATGATCTGTTACTTCCATGGACAAAGCAACATTATTTCAATGGGAGACTCATTTTGCCACCAAGATGATGCTAGGACGAGTTTGGGTTTCTTCAGTCTTCCACCTTTCGGATTGGCGGCCATCTTGCCGGGAATAGCAAAGTCCGTTCTAAATTTCTGGAGACTTTCTAAATCTAAAGAACGACATGCATGTTGGATATGTATGCATAAAAGTATGGGTCACACTTGGAATAGCACAAGTACTTTGAGGTTGGGTATTAAATTGATCTGAATGACGAATGCTACGGGAACTAACACCTTTTGTTATAGGTTATGCATGAGCATAATGAGTGGGGTGAAAGACCTCTATTCCACAACGCTCCTAAGATTCCAAGCTGTATTGATTCCGATATAGACCCTCCCTCGGGTCCACGGTGATGAAAACGCTAAGCGACTGAAATTACACTAGACTCTTCAACCCACAACGTCGGCGGGCTACTCCCTACCTAGTGTTAATTCCAGGAGCCCTGTGCAATTCACGTTCTGTGGACAAGTTGGTTGGCAGGGCTGTCCAGCTAGGGGGTGGTAAGATGAAAAGTCCTCAAGTTTTTAGTTTAGCCCAGTTTAGCATTATCGTTTAACCAAGTGCGCTCTAAACCCAGAGACAGAGTCGAGACTGGGGTACAGTCTAACTCCGATAGAGCATTTCGTTTGCAGTCAGTCGGCGGATCACGCCAAGCTGCTTTAAAAATTTTTGTCCATGAAATCTGTTATTAAAAATGGGCGGAAGGGGGTTTTCAAAAATACATATCTATCAAAAATTCCAAGTTGTTTTAAAAACAAAATAGATATTTTGATTATTGATAGCCCAAAGACCATTGCTTGCAAGCATCAAGATGTTATTGGGAAAGTGCCTATTTTTAATGGTGAAATTTACTATTCAAAAGTGGTAATATGTACCGTTTCATAAAACGGAAACAAAACCTACCGGAATTTAATGCATATCAAATGAAAGCTTGATTCCTAGGCTAAATAAAGTTCCGAGCACGTGTTTGTATTTGAAGAAAGCCGTATCCACGTAAAAATCTAAAACTTCGCTTTTTAGCAGGGAAAGACTAACACGCCTATGGTTGGTCAACTCCGCTAGAAATTGGGTTCATCCCGGGGGTTCGAAGTTAGCCAATCGCCATTGGTGTTGGAGTACGCGGGTTATTGTTCTGGGTATCTATCATTGTTACGTGTGTTGCGCTATATTCCGTAGAGTACATGCACGTGTGGCTCGAATCTCAATGCTCATTGGTCAATTCGACCCCGAGTGTTCTACGTTTCGAGACCGCACATTAACATGTTGGCGGCGCCGATACACGCCATTCAAAATACGTGCAAACATTCGCACCTGCCCGCTGTGCAGCTGGCTGTAAAGTGTCAGTAGCAAAAACTGACAAATGACTTGTTTATGGTAGCAAAAACAGACAAAAATGCTTGTTTAGGGTATGTTTTTAGTCGGCGGAAATACTTGTTTAGGGTGCATTTCGGAAGTCCATGTCCACGCATCATATCCACCTTTGAATACAACTGCCCCACCCCTGGGTTAGCATGGCATTGATGATAGGATGTCTGGTTCTGGTATCAGACTAGCATGGTTTGATGGCAGACCTAGGCCTGTAGGCGTTATTTCATTGTAAGCGATCGGCAAGTCCTTCACATTTCCTTGTCCTTTCAAAGGTGCTATAGAATGGGTGAAACCACATAAACCACGGTCGGTATCATCACCGGAGTTGCTCTCCTCAGTTGTAACATCATAGAACATGGACAAACTTGTACAATGAAATGAGCCATTGGATGTAGCTGAGCTTGGATTGTGGTCAATATTGTCTGCCGCTGGACTGATAAATTGACCTTCCTGGGAGGAGAGACTGTCGCAATCTTGTAATAATAATCGCATGCATTATTATTTCATAATAAAGTAATTATATCCATGGTACGATCATTTGAGGTTGACACACCAAGAGCAAAAAGGCTACCAACCAACTGCCGTTCCATGATTAAGGCAAGGACCTTACGTCCCAAGTAGTATTTGGGGTACTTGGGGGTACTTTCCCATACTTGATCCATTGATGATCATGACGACTAGTTACAAAACCGACTGCGGCATCAGCGGCAATGATTCCACTTGACTGCTCTGGTCAAGCAAAATGACAGGTCTGTGTAAATAGTCATGTCGGATCCTATCAGCAATTTAGGTCATCATGACACTCTGCTCATCTCGATCAGTCTCATATTCTTGTCGCAGGACAGTGTCTATGAGCCCCTATGTCATCATCATATGCCATGAACACGCCTCTTTTTTCAAATAAGCTCGTATTTCTGGGAGATGCATGAGTATCCGGTTTTTAAGGTACGTACTATTATTCTTGAAGTAACATCAAGAATCTAATCCAGCCTATCTGTATACACCTTGGTATTAGATCAGCAAGCCTGAACACCTTTATGTCTTCATCTTATCTGCTCTCCAGTGGCGTAACATGCGGGGGGCAGGTTGCCCCCTGACGACTTTGGCCGGGAAAAAATTGGCAAAAATCATGCTAAATCAGCCGTTTTTTAACCCTCTGACCGGGAAAAAATTGGCCTTTTGACCCCCCTGAGAGGGAAAATTTCCCAAGACTGGGAAATTTGCCCCCTCAGAGCAGGCAGGCCTGTTACGCCACTGCTGCTCTCCTCAATGTATGATATCAGCTCAGCTAATGCAATGTCTTTACATGTTTGTTCAGGTTCGTCGCTCTTATTGGACCATTCCACGTGTTCTGTTGTACATGTTGATGAGGCATCTTGTGTGATATCTTGTTTCAATAGCAATAAGGTCTCCTGCACTTAAGTTCGCTAGAAAGCTCCTGATCGTGGAGTTCATGTAGATTTCATGTGCACATTTCTGCACGCAGAAATCTACTTGAAATACGGAGACTTCATGGTGTTAATTCTCGTTGGTTTCTAGTTTGGAACAAAAAAGCACACATGCATTTTGCTGTCTAGAGGTATCATGGGGGTATGTGCTTCTCCGATACTGGCCGGAGAAAGTGATGGAGTGAGCAATGAGGAAGAGAGGTATACCAGAGGCAATGGTTAGAGCGGTGATGAGTTTGTATGAAGGAGCAAAGAGAAAAGTTAGAATGGGGTCTGAGTTGTCTCTTGTCTGAGGAGTTTGAGGCAATGGTGCGTATGCATGAAGGTCCTGTTCTGTCGCCACTGATATTTGCAATTTTGTAATTGATGTGGTTACGGAGAGTGCAAGAGACGGTTTGATGAGCGAGATGCTGTATTCTGATGATTTGATTTTGACAAGTGTGACAATTAGGACTAAAGGGAATGATTAATGAGACCTGAGATTTCCAGAGAGAAGCCAGGAGTTTTTTGCATAGTTGGAATGCCTCCAATGCATTAGATCACATCTGAAGTGCAATAAGCCGAATACGCCGTATTTAGTAATGAAAGATGGTTTAGAATTTCTGTCGTGGCACGACAGAAATTCAAACGGGCATGGTTTCCTATAGGACGATTATGATACAAGGCCAGTTCAAAACAAGGGGGGCTTGCGATTTTCTTTCGTGGTTTGTCAAAAAAAACCTTCGAAACGTTCTCGGTAGGTGGTTAAACCGATCTCAACTGCCAATTTGAGGACCTGCTAAAAATTCCCCTAAGTACAAATGCTTGGTATGATAAAATGAGCGTTAATATAAAAAGTCAGGTGTTTATGTGGTTAAGAATAGGATTTTTGTGGATCCCATGACCCTTTTATTTTGTTGGGAGGTGAACAAATTTCCCAAAACTTGTGTATTGTGGGATGGACTCCATACACCATCTGTGGTAAATTAAATGGTGGATGCGAGGTGGCTATGCCAACTAGAGGTAAGTTTGGGTGGAAGTCTAGGAGGGAGAGTTGCAACATGGGAAAGAAAAGAATTCGTTGAAGATGAACGGAATGTTGTGAACAGTTGTACGGATCGGTGATGCTGTACGGGAGTGAGACATGGGGATTTTGAGGAGGCAAGAGCGAATTGTGGTGTGAAGTTGATGGATAGAAGAGATGGAAGACGCGATGAGCCAGATGTTGGGTGGAAGAAGTGGTGGCGGTGGTGAAGGCGAATGGTTGTACGGTGGTATGGGCATGTGCTGAGGAGGGATAGTGAGGGCATGTTTTAAGAAGAGCATTTGAGTTCGAGGTGAGTGGTTTGAGGAATAGGGGCTGACCAAAGAAAGAAGACATGAAGCAGCAAGAGAGCTAGTAGGGCATTGAAGATGGAGGATGCGCTGAATTGGGCAAAGTGGAGGGAGGGGAAAGCAAGATTGTGTGAGTGTGAGGTAATATGGCTACCCTCATTCGCAGCTAGGGACAAAACTAGATCTAATAAAACTTTGGATTTACTACTATCAGTGGGATGTGTCAAACGTTCTTTTGTGTCTAGCTGCCAAAGGACACATTTAGACTAGTCGCCTGGATAGATGAATGTGAACGGCTTGCCATTTTGTAGCATGCATGGGTAGGTTAGTTCGTGCTGGGGAGGTTATAATTGGTGAAGTATGCAGGGCTAGGGTAGATAGGCTAGTTCACTTTTATCACATCTTCCACCACCAAGTAGAAACTATACAAACCTGTATATCAATAAACAAAAGTCATGGATATGAGGATTTTACTAGGAGCATTCATTCACTATTCATTGTTATTGAAAAACAAATAGGCAAAGCAAGAGGAACTTGCTCAGAAGATGACACAAACATGGAACTATGTTTAGCAGCTGATAATTGTGCAGAGTGAATATGATCAGAGAATGTTTTTGATAATAACGTATGATGTAGTTCTGATAAGAAATCGTGGTCAAGAGGCAATTTTCTACTGGTTGCTAATGAAAATATGTTGCCTAGCAACTGCAATTTGGTCTTGTGTTGTTCGCATGTGCTTCAAAATAATGTTTATATGAAATTTGAAGTTGTAGATACTAAAATACATTCTAGTCATTGAATATCATTGGTCCATAGCCATCCTATGTACCGGTTGCTAAGGAAAATGCGTTGCCTAGCAACCGTTGTTATACTATAGAGAGTTAATTTTGGCTCCACCCCTGAAAATGTTTAGAATGTTGTTTTGATCATTTGTGCCAAGTTTCATGCTTTTATCATCATCTGAACATTATTTTCACCCCTCGCCTAGACTAGTACGAATCTTACGAATAAATAAAGCTTTCATCATGATTTGATGTTCATGATATTCTGCTTCCGATTGCTATTGAGGTAGGAAGCGGTTAAATTTGTCAATGTTAGGCAATCGTCTGTAGTATTAAAATCTGTCTTTAAAAAAAAACAAACAGGACTATCATATAGTAGATTTCAAATTAAAGCCCGACTCAGAGATTTTCCGATGAGGGCACAATCACTTTTCAAACTAATCGTGTTTTTTGATATACATAATGCTTGTCCATATACTAATCACTGTGTGAAAATCACAACTATGTTCACGCCTGGAGTGGGAATCGAACGCACGACTTTCGGATTACAAGCACACCACGCAATCCGAGCTGGCAGAACATCGCTCTTTTGTAATAAACACATTAAAGCAATAATAAGCACATTTTTTTGAAGAGCGTCCCCATTTTTTTAAAAGAAATTGAAATTTTTACACGGTTGCATTGGTAACTGGCTAAACTACACCTGTTTATGGTTAAGCTCAAAAATGTCTGTCGCAAACGAAGGAATTTTGTAATCAGAATAATTAATATCGGAGATATCCGATGGCTGCTGGAAACGGCCTTCCAATATGAAATAGCCGTGAAATAGCACCATGTACGTGTCTACGCTCATCCATTAGTTGTTTTATTGGTTCAGGCAAGTCAAGTTAGAGGTCATTTTCTTGTTTTCTTGAGGTGGCACTATATCATCATGGACGGACATAAACTTAGCATTTCTAGCTCTGCCGCAAAGTATAAGGCCTAAGAAAAAGGTTTGTTTGCCCTTTTCCGACCGACCCAAAAAATCGGAAATCATGGGTCGCTTTTTTTTTTAGTTTTTAAATTTCGGATTTAGAAGGAAAAAAAATACAAATTAAACTACCTCAAAATTAATTTTAAATCAATATCCTGTAATACAACCCCCCTCCCCCCCCAAGCTCGGGGCAAACCAATTCCAAGCATTCTCCGGTAGTATGATGCACATTTTAATATGAACGGCAAACTAGATAGGCTAGTAAATATGTGATATGACCTGGAAAAAATTGCAATAGAATTTTTTTCACCACAATGCATTTCTATAAGGTCCCCGGAATGACATACTAAAAGTCCAAAAGAATCCAAGTGGTGGAAGTACGCCTAATTTGCCTAAATCCAAAATGGCCGCCAATTCCTATGTTTTTATATTAATTTTGTTATATAGCTCGTCCTAAATTGCTGTTGCAGCCCATAAAATGAATATTTTTACATTAAATAAGTATATTATGCAAAAAAAAAAAAAAAAAAAAAAAAAAAAAAAAAAAAAAAAAAAAAAAAAAAAGCTTTGCAGTACATAAATTTACATTTCATAAGTTAGAGAGAAGCTAGTCCTTGTATAAACCCCAAGTGGCTGTCAATTCTACAGTTTTACCTTTATTTGATCAAACTTTGTGAAACAAAATTTTGGGAAAATGTGACACACAACTTATGATGTACTTTAAATTTATATTCATAATTAATAATTTTTTCTACTAAATGCGCCTTGTGTAACCCATGTGGCTGAAAAGTAGGCACTGCACATAAAATATTGATAAAAATGTTATGTTCTGGTGGAGAATGACTATTAAACACCGCCAACAAAAAGGGTCTATCTGCCTTCTACTCAAGCATTCATTGGGCGTTTACCTCTCCCGACCGGTCATCAGTCACCGGGGACATCCTATCCCGCTGCTCCAGAAAGATTCTCCCCAGATTCACCAGATCAGGCCACTGTCCTATCTTGGTTAACAGTGACATCAAGAACATACACCGGCCTTTACAAAAAGGAAAGCCAGGTGGCCCAAGTTCAAACAACTCATTAGTGAATTGTCATCCAAGCTGCCAAACCTGGCTTCTTCAGTCTTCTAACATAGTAACATTAACGACACAGTCATACGCTGACTTCTGCTCTATGCTCCACCAAGCAGCTAAACATTCAATTCCAAGAGGCAAAACCCCTA
The DNA here is from genome assembly GCA_023653785.1 of Ophioderma brevispina. Taxonomy (NCBI): domain Eukaryota; kingdom Metazoa; phylum Echinodermata; class Ophiuroidea; order Amphilepidida; family Ophiodermatidae; genus Ophioderma; species Ophioderma brevispina. The sequence goes on from JAMKCH010015730.1 coordinate 71,569, forward strand.
CACCCCCTGTTGGGACAAGGAATGCGACGAGGGGGAGATATCCAATATCAACCTTACCCACTCAGGCTGCAAGGTCTGGAACACCGTTAACAAGCTCACTGGTCGTAGCACTGGTTAAGCAGTGTCATGTCTCTGCAAATTGCATCGTCTCAATACTTATCACCAATGGAAAGTGGCAAGACCACACCCCACATGCAAAAGCCCACGCTTGAGCTGTTAACAAAGAGATTAACAACTTCTATTAACCTCTCCACCGTCGAGTCCCATGTCTTAACCATTCACCTATAATGAGATCACCGAAGCAATCAAAGTTTTCAAGAATGGGAAAGCTCCTGGCAATGACAGTACAGAATTCTGGAAGCATAAGGCACCTGAAGCTGTGCGATGGCTCCAATTCTTTCTCTCTACTTCTATGGGAGCATCAACAGTTCCCTCAAGATGGATGACTCAAATGTCAGTGTAATCCTGAAGCCCAAGAAACCAGCAAGCGAGCCCAAGAGTTACAGACCCCTGCTGCTCTCCTCAATGTATGATTCAGCTCAGCTAAGCAATGTATTTACATGTTTTGTTCAGGTTCGTCGCTCTTATTGGACCATTCCACGTGTTCTGGTTGTACAGTTGCAGGCATTTGGATGTGATATCTTGTTTCAATAGCATAAGGTCTCCTGCACTTAAGTTCGCTAGAAAGCAGCTCCTGATACTGGAGTTCATGTAGATTTCATGTGCACATTGCCACGCCAGAAATCTACTTTGAAAACTGGAACTTCATGGTGTATATCTCGTTGGTTTCTAGGTTGAACAAAAAAGCACACATTTCATTTTGCTGTCTAGGAGGTATCAGGGGTATGTGCTTCCTTCCGATACTGGCCGGAGAAAGTGATGGAGTGACAGCAATGAGAAGAGATGTATACCAGAGGCATTGTTTAGAGCAGTGATGAGTTTGTATAAGGAGCAAAGAGAAAATTTAGAATGTGGCTGGATTTTGTCTCTTGTCTGAGGATTTTGAGGCCAATGGTGGCGTATGTCATGAGTCCTGTTTCTGCTGTCGCCACTGTATTTTGCAATTTTGTAATTGATGTGGTTACGGAGAGTGCCAAAGATACGTTTTATGAGCGAGATGCTGTATTCTGATGATTTGATTTTGTACAAGTGTGCATATATGACTAAAGGGAATGATTAATGAGAACCTGAGATTTCCAGAGAGAATCCAGTGTTTTTGATATTGGAACCTACCAATGCATTAGATCACATCTGCAGTGAATAACCAATACTCGTCTTTATGAATGAGATGGTTTAGTAATTTCTGTCGTGCACGACAGAAATTCAAAGCATGGTTTACTATAGGGACGATAATGATACCACAGGCCATTCAAAACAGGCTTGCGATTTTCTTTCGTGCTTGTTTGTCTCAAAAAAACCTTCGAAACGCGTTCTCGGTAGGTGTTCTACACCCGCTCAAATGCAATGTTGAGGAGAGCATGCTAAAAATCCCTTAAGTACAAATGCTTGGTATATTAAAATGAGCGTAAAAGTCAGGTTTTTTTATGGGTTAAGGAAGTATGATTTTTGTGGAATCACATGACCCGATTGAGGTGAAATTTCTTCACAAACTTGTGTATTGTGTATTGACTCAATACACCATCGTGTGGTAAAAATGTTAAATGGGTGGATGAGAGGTGGCTATGCAACTAGAGTATAGGTTTTGGGTGAAGTCAGGGAATGTGGGAGTTGTGCAACATGGAACAGATTTCCTCCTTGAAGATGAAAGGAATGGGTGTATAACAGTTGTACGAGATCGGTGAAGCTGTACGGGAGTGAGCCATGGGGATTTTGAGGATGGCAAAGCGATGTGGGTTTGAAGTTTGATGGAAGGAAGAAGACTGAAGCCGCCGATGCAGATGTTGGGTTTGGAGACGTGGTGGACCGTTGGTGAAGGGCGAATGGTGTACGTTTTGGTATGGGCATGATGTGCTGAGGAGGGATAGTGAGCAATGTTTTTAAGAGACCATTAGTTCGGGGTGATAGGTCAATAGGGGGACTACCAAAGAAGAACATGGAATAAGCCAGTAGGAGAGTTAGTAGGCAGTGAGGATGGAGATGCGCTGAAGTTGGGCAAAGTGGGAGGGAGGGTAAGCAAGATTGGTTGTGGTGTTCGGTAAATATGGCTTACCCTCATCGCACTAGTACAAAACTAGATCTAATAAAACTTTGATTTACTACTATCAGTGGGATGTGATCAAACGGTTCTTTTGGGTGTCTAACTGCCAAAGACACATTTAGACTAGTCGCCTGGATAGCTGACTGAATGTGAACGCCTTGCCATTTTGAAGCATACAGGCGTAGGTTAGTTCATGCTGGTGATGTTATATGGTAAAGTATGCAGGGCTAGGGGCAGATAGTCTAGTTCACTTTTTATATCACATCTTCCACCCAATTAGAAACTATTACAACCTGTGTATATCAATACGAAAAGTCATGATATGCGGATTTTTTACTAGGACATTCATTCACTATTCATTTTATTGAAAACAAATAGGCAAAGCAAGATTAACTTGCTCAGAAGATTGACACAAACATGGAACTATGGTGTTTAGCAGCTGATAATTTTGCAGAGTGAATATGATCAGCGACTGTTTTTGATAATAACGCTGATGTAGTTTTCTGATAAGAATCGTGGGTCAGAGGCAATTTTCTACTGGTTGCTAATGAAAATATGTGGCCTGGCAACTGCAATTTGGTCTTGGGTTGTTCGCCTGTGCTTCAAAATCATGTTTTATATATCTGAAATTTGAAGTGGAGATACTAAAGACATTCTAGTCATTGAAATATCATTGGTCCCATGCCATCCTATGTACGGTTGCCTGAATGAAAATCGTTGCCTGCAACCGTTGTTATACTAATAGATAGTTTAATTTTTGGCCCCCCCCGAAACTTTTAGAATGTTGTTTTTGATCATTTGTGCCAAGTTTTATGTCTTTTCTCATCATCTGAACATTATTTTCACCCCTCGCCTAACTAGTACGAATCTTACGAATAAATAAAGCGTTCATCTGATTTGGATGTTCATGATAGTCTCTTCCGGATTGCAGTGAGGTGGAAGCGTTTAATTTGTCAAGGTTAGTCCAATCGTCGTAGTATTACAAATCTGTTCTTTAAAAAAAAAAACAAACAGACAATCATATAGTACTTCCAAATTAAGCCCGACTCAGAGATTTTCCGATGATGGCACACTCACTTTTAACTAATCGTGTTTTTGATATACATAATGCTTATGCATATACTAAAATCACTGTGTTAAATCACAACTATGTTTCACGCCTGGAGTTGGAAATCGACGCACTACTTTCTGATTACAACAACACCACGCAATCCGAGCTGGCAGAAAATAGCTCTTTTGTAATAAACACATTAAAGCCAATAATAAGCACATTTTTTTGAAGAGCTCCTCCCCTTTTTTTAAAAGAAATTGAAATTTTTTACACGGTTTTCATTGGTAACTGGTAAAAAAACTCTCACCTGTTTATGGTTAAGCGCAAAAATGCTGTCGTAAAGAAGAAATTTTGGTAATCAGAATAATATATCGAGATATCTCGATTGCTGCTGGAAACGGCCTTTCCATATGAATAGCCGTGAAATAGCACCATGTACGGTGTCTACGCTCATCCAATAGTTGTTCCGTCAGTTTGGGCAAGTCAAGTTCGATGTCATTTTCCTTGTTTTCTCCCCTTCTTGAGGTGGACTATATCATTCATGGACGGACATAAACTTTTAGCATTTCTAGCTCTCTGGCCGCAAAGTATAAGGCCGAAAAAAATGTGTGTTTGCCCTTTTCGACCGACCCAAAATCGGAAATCATGGGCGCTTTTTTTTTTTAGTTTTAAATTCGGATGTAGAAGGAAAAAAATACAATAAACTACCCCAAAATTAATTTTAAATCAATATCCTGTAATACCCCCCCCTCCCCCCCCCCCCCCCCCCAGCTCGGTGCAAACCCAATTACACCACTATCCACAAGCATTCGCCTGTAGTATGATGCACATTTTCCAACAATAATGACGGCAAACTAGATAAAAGCTTCCTAGAAGTAAATTTCGTAAAAAACGTGTCTCTTTCATGCTACCAAACATTAAATCGTACCTACATTGTGGGAAAAGCCTTCAGACCAAGGGTGAAACCCATTCAAAACCAGTCGCTCCGTGCTGGCGGCTGACATTTTGAATATTGCAATTGCCGGAATAAATTATTAGTTTTGGTGCTTGTATACACACATATGCAATTTTATACAAACAATCGGCAAATATCATTGTTGGATGTTGGGTGCTAATTGGGTGGTTAAAGATTTTTGTCCTACCCATGGCCACACACCGAAATGAACTGACACGTCAGTCGTCTTAACCGCCTCAATGAATACATCTTTTCCCCAAGCGCGCCTAAGCACCTAAGAACGAGTGAGTATCTGAGGCACCATGATCCGGTACACTATTATTACCCCTGCCACCTCTAACACATACATTAATTTGGTTATCACTACCGATAGTGTATATGCAAAGCGGGGCAACCCACAGTAATGTGGACGAAGCGGAGGCAGCCATTGCTTTCTAATGTTTGTACTCTATGTTTCTATTGTGGTCGGCAAAACATGCGAGAAGAAGAATTTCTAAAGATTACTAAACGTATTGCCCCCTCTCTATCTATATAGAACCTCTTTGCTTCAGAGACTTTATTACTGGATAAAATGTCTAAATTAATAGAAATTATATAAATTACCAATCAGGGCACGTATTAGTATATTGACAGACTTATTGCCTTATCCCGCTATTTTGCAGACACGACTTCCGGGTCAAGACAAATCCTGAGGTGTCAAATTGTGACCGGGCGGCTGTTTTAGAATTTGAAGGGCAAACGCTACGTTTTCGAACTCTTTACCTTACCGTTCAGTTCAAATATCTTCCACAGAAAGTTTCGTGCACATTTCAAGCATTTTATGCCAATTTTTGATTTCGGTAGCAAAATACGCATGCAGCCTGAGCTAGTCTGAGCCCACGGTCCCAATACTAGAAATGCACTGTTTCTGGAGAGATATTAGCTTAATTCGACCACTCCATCGGTAGGTGTGCGTTTTGTACATGGCATGGCGACTCGACAAAAGGATGGGTGTGCAACTTCGGTATAAAGGTGTTTTCATAAAGTAAAATATTTTCGGAGACAACTGTTAGATAACTATTTTTACATGTCCATGAAATATGTTGTACAATCTGTCAAAATTTTGCGTGTTATTTAAAGATCATTGATGGCACCTGACCTACGCTGTGCGTTCACGCAAAATACTGGTGCTTACGTTTTATTTTACACGTCGCATCTGTCATTTGGATGCTACCTTTGATAGTTTGTACCAGAACTTACTAGATACCAAGTATTCCGTGCTACAGTTGGAAAAGGTATTGGTGGCCCTTCACAACCAAATCGCCTTGGCAGAATGTTGGTCACGGTGAATGCAATGTCATTTTGAAAGACATTAAACTTGTTCGATCACAAAAATTGATCCATTGCTTTCTCTGTTCTGGTATAAAAAAGAAAAATCGACCGAACCGAACCGACCCTCCATTTTCTGGCCAAACAAACATAATTTTTTCGGCTTAACAAAATCGGGGATCCTATCTCATTACAAATCTCTATTTTATGATAAATACGCATTTTTGAGCATTCTCGATACTCGTTCGTATGTGTAGTTCGCTAGACAATTACCAACATAACTGTGGCAAAAATACCAATTTTGAAAAATTGGGGGCGCTTTCAGAAAAAGTGCTGTTATTGCCTTTAAACAAAAACAAAATAAAGCGCACACATGATCATAAATATGCCTCTATGACACTAGATTGAAATTATATGGTCCAGGACCGTATTTGCCTGCCACATCTCACATTAGTGGTCCGATTGACTGTTTATGACCCACACAAGGGCGACATTCTGGTTAACAATTTTTCTTCATAGAACCTTTTGACCTGTAGACACTATGACAAACTGACTGTCTCATATGAGGATCCTGAAGGTTCAAAGATGATGTGCATTTTTCATCTTTGAATCACATTTGTATCTGTGGACAACAGACTGAGCCTATCTTCTCATATACTCTCAATGGCGGAAGCCAGGGGTGTCGTATAGCACGAGAAGGAAAATGGTAATGGGTGACCCATGTGTATCTAAACCAGAGAAATTCCGCTGAGTTCCATACAGCTTTCAATTGCACACAAAACCACCAACTAAATAACAATCTACATCCGGGACAATCGCACTATCAGACATATTTTCGACTGGTTGTAATAGGGATCTGGTCCGCCCAGGAGGAGAGGAGGGGCCGGAGCCATATCCCGGACATCCATAGATACAACGCGACAACGGAATAAAGCGTGAAATGTTTGGCATGAGATATTCAACTGAATTCGAGTGTTCCTATTGTTTACCGTGCAGGTGGACTGAGAGTCTGGAGGGACCATATCTCCTGCCACACCGACATACCACAATCTCTTTTCATAGTCATTTTCTCCTTTGTTCGATGTTTTTTAAAAAAAAAGAATTGTTATTCAAACTTGCCCCCATGCATTTGTTTGCTATACTGCATGGATCATGCTGCCGTAAGGGACTTCTTTTTGCAAAGTCATGGTGGGATGGTGTGGCATTTACGGGAGCGCTAAAGCATATTGAATGTGGGAATTCAGCAATCTCTTGAATCAAGCCGTTTGTGCTATCAGTACCTGATCAGACCAGATTTTTTTTGACAACGTCCACTACTCTACTCACTGCTCATCACCTCTACCCGACTCAAGCAAACACCACAATTCGATTAGAGTGCCATACAATTCAATAGATTAATCCAATTCACCAACTAATCTTAACCACATCACCAATACAGGAGGAACACGTATAATTTCTGCACTTAGTACCAACATAAACTAAAAAAATAACACACACTACCTCTCTGAGCAGACAGCAAGTTTAAACTGTATTCTAAGGATCCTAAACCATAGTAGATTCATAGGGAAGCCACAAGTGCAGAGATGCCAACATTTGAATTTAAAAAAAAAGGGAGATTTTGCGAGGGAGTGCTTGCGCAACCGCGCCCCTCACGGCCGGGGGTCCAGGGGGCGAAGCCCTCAAAGCTCCTGCTTTTCTATTGCTTTAAAGCACTTTGGAGCCCTTAAATACAGACATGCCAACTTTGGAATACAGCTTTCAGTATTCCACAGACCAAAAATCAGTATTTTTGACCCAATAAATGACAAAGGGTTAATGTAAAAGGCTAAACTTTAAAAGCTCATAACTTGAAAACTAAGCTACCTATATACATATGGACTGCATCATGAGATAGAGCTCTTTAAAATACAGCTTTTCCAGAAAAAATGAACAGAGCTCCGCCGTCTGACAGCCCCATTTAAGGAACTGTCAGTCAGTCCATCTGATAATTTTTTTTTTTTATATTACATGAAAAAGGAAGAAAGTCCAAATTTTGAAGGATCATAATTTGACAACTGCATCATGAGAGAGCTCTTTGAATAACTCTCCTGAAAAAAAATGGAGTTCCGCCATCTGACTGTCTCCATTTAAGGAACTGTCAGTATGAAAATGAACACAATCCACATGGAGAATGTTTACACCACATGTGAGCCTTGGGCCAGTGGTTCTCCTGACCAAGTATGAAGTTAATCAGTCGATGCGTATGTGAGAAATGAGCAATTGTTAACCTTTGTTTGATTTTAATGAAATTGGGTCAAAGGTCACATAGGGGTCATCAAAGGTCAATATGGGTATACCCAACATTAAGTCATGGTCAGTGGTTCTTTTTGAGTAACTGGTAACTAAGCTTTCAGTATTCCACAGACCAAAAATCAGTATTTTTGACCCAAGAAATGACATGAAAAGGTTAAATGTAAAGGGGTAAACTTTAAAAGCTCATAACTTGAAAACTAAGCTACCTATGCACATATGAACTGCATCATGAAGTAGAGCTCTTTAGAATACAGCTTTTCCAGAAAAAATGAACAGAGCTCCGCCGTCTGACAGCCCCATTTAAGGAACTGTCAGTAGGAACTAAGTCCATATAGAGTATTTCTTAAAAAGTACATGAAAAATATCAAGGCTTGAACTTTTAAAGCTGGAAAACTTCAAAACAAAACCGCTATAACAATGCATTGTTGCAGTTAAGTAGTTAACAAAAATACCATCAGAAGACATTTAGCATACAGCAGTTAAATGGTTAAATCATAATATTAATGTGAGTGAACCATCCGAAAGTCGGGAGAAAAACGATGTCGGAAACCAGTTTAACAGACTTTATAAATTGAAAATCTTTCAAATCTATGTTCTTTTATTGACTCTGAAAAGATATTGCCCTCTTTCCTTAACTTTATTGTTCTTTATTTATTTATTTTCTTTCATTAAATATACGGAAAATCGGGAGATTTGCTAGCAAAATCGGGAGACGGGAGAACAAAGGAAAAACCGGGAGTCTCCCGCGGAAAACGGGAGAGTTGGCATCTCTGCAAGTGCTTTGTGTGATTGGGATGTTAACTACGAATCTACTTTTGAGTAGTCTCTCTGCCTTAAACAGTTGCTCACAATACAAAATCAATGTCCATAATAAACATATCAAACCCTATGAATAACCATGTTTTCATGACTATTAATTCCTTACTTTGCATCTAACAGACTTCAGTGATTGTTAGAAAGCCAAAAATTTGCATGGCATGATATTGTTCAATACTGATCACCCGTTCGAGTCCACGCATCGGTGAGATAAGCCTAGTATTCGGTACTTTTGTATCCTGTTGCTTCACAGAGCACAGCTGTTTGAAAGTCTCATTTATTATGACAAAACCAGAATAAAATAAAAAATATCAATGGCGACACACTTATGACAACTGATTTGGAATATTTAGTCCACTAAATTCTGTGTAAATTTCACAAAATTTCATTGCGGGCAAATATGATTTTTCTTAAAATTCTAGTTTCACGTCTTTCTATGGAGAATCGGCATATAGAGGGCGCTATAACACACAAATCATGACCTCTGTAGGCCTATATGGCAAGATTCCTGCAATGGATTTGTCTGATTTTTGCAGAGATAATAGGTCTTGCATGTCCCTACTTATATCAGTTGTCAAAATTGTGTCGCCACTGCTTAAAATTGTTCTAAAAATAAAATAGACAATTTGTATGGGGACAAACAGCTGTGGGAGGCACTATACAGTTACTCAAATTGGATTATACTTATCATTATCATAGTTATGCTATGGATAGTTAGTGGACACTCATGGAATTATTTTTTTAAATTTTAATAATTCGCCTTATTGAACAGTGCACATGATGCTGAATATATCTCATGCTTCCAGCTGGTGATCTCTCAGATACTAGTCAGTCGGGGAATTACCATCAATCTTATACTGATGTTAAAATAGGACAATTGCAATTTCATAATGTATGAAGCATTTTATAATAGAGCCTTATTTAATATGGGCCTGTCCTGGCAATACATGTAGTACATAACAAAACTCATTTGGTATTGCCAATGTCTAGTATTAATAGGGTACAATGTGTGATTACGTAAGTGCCTCAGCTATGCCCTTGGGCTTTTTGAAACATGACTTACACAATAGGAGAGGGTGTAGTTCAACTTGAGGAAATACAAAAAGTGTAGTCGGGTGTGCAGTGTCTAATGGGATTGTGAATTAAATATTTGGACAGTAGTACGAAAGACCATGAGTTTGCTAAGCAAACTGAGCGGTTTAATGTCACACTTCGACAGTGAATGGATTATATCAATCATAATCATCCTCCTCATCATAATTATAAATAATAGCAACTATAATAAAAATAAACAATAAAATAATATTGAAATAATTTTAAAAATACCATTGCATTATATCTTCAATTTTTTTCATCCAAAATAAAATTAAATTGTCACAGGCTTTACAAAAATAACATTACGCATATACAGCAGAAAATAACATACTATAACATAACATACTAAGCTACAAGCAAAAAGACAACCCCTTAATACCATTTTTTTAAGTGAGGCAAAACAAACGATCAAACACCGGATTTTAGTCTGTTGAGTGCAGAGACCCGTTTTGGTATGGAATGATGTAAGTGTGCAATACTTTGAATTCCCCACATTGAAAGCCCTGTGATTTGTTTGGACCCATTGCCAAGCAATGAATCCTATTAAAGGCCCTATCAGTGATTTGTTAAATCATAAAATCAAAAAAATCATCAAAATTAGATTTGTGCATTTTTGTAACAAGTATAGTTATCCTAACATACCCTACAAGTGATAAGTTTAAAAGCAACCTAATAACAACAAAATCAGATATTTCAGTTATTACTGTCCGAATGGACACTTACTACAACACATATTTGAATGGGGATTCATATCTTTGAACACTGCTGTTTTCTTCCTTTTCTGATAATTTTTCAGTTGGAAAATATACCTTATGAGAGTCCTACAGACTTATCCTTCGCTTTTAAGCTATTTCTGCAAATTTCAATTTTTTTTTTATCTTTCGGATGAATCACTGATAGTTTTCTTCAAAGTGGTACTTCTACAGTGAATAGTCGGCCATGTTGTAAGGCAAGACATTCCAATACAACAATACATTCACCTGTCAAATCTGGCGATATAATACAGGTTGCCTTTTAAGATTTGTTATTTGCAGATGAAGGCTGGATGATGTGGTATTGCAAAGGTTTTTTTCAAACACACATTTTATGTGTAAATGACCGAAATAAAACAAGAAGTTGCACAATGCATAATCATGCTCCTACTGACCCTACTTGACCTTTTATGCAAAGTAGTTTCCAAAGCTCATTCCCTTCAAATCTCTTTGAAATTCATCTACATATACACCTATGACTGAAAATAATCCCAGTTAACCTTTGACCTCACCTTTTGAGACCCATTATGTGACTACCCCAAAAGTCATTGTGTGCAGGTCCCCATGATAATCAATTTATAGCTACAATGACCGAATATGTACATGTTGACTACTTTGGATCTATGACCACAAAATGATGACCTTTGTCTTTAGACTTAATGGGTTGTAACCACTGACCTCTACACATGGATAGCGGGCTGGCGCAAGTTAAATAGCTGCAGATTGAAACCACAGGAAGCTGCATTTTGCCCTGCACAATGTGGATTCACCTTATTATCCAAGTTCAAGGAATTTTGTATAACAATAGAACATCTGTGTGGAATATGTGCACCAGCAGGTGTATGCATTGTTTTCTGCCATATTGCTAAGGCAAAAAGCAACTTCTGTTGTTTCAATCTGCGACTCAGACCCGCTATCCATGTGTACAGGTCAGTGGTTGTAACATGTGTGACTCTATCCAAGGACTATGTGTGCAAGTACCATTAAAATCCACCCAGTATGTGGATACAAAGACCAGTTATGTACAGTGTTACATTTCTTTGCACAAACTTCCATCTGGACCATCCAGACTTTCTATTCATATGCTGCTTATTATTTTCATAGTCCCTTTCTGAAATAACAAGAGTGAAAACCAAACATCCTTTCATCACTCGACTTGTAGATGCTGTTCAAAAATCAAAATCAAAATACCACTTACACAATGACATCGTAACCAAAACTTACCCTTCAATTAGGAAAAAAGTTTGCTGTATCATTTTAATATTGCATGATTTCTTATATTTTGAACATGTGCACACAACGCAAATACATATGCATTATCTATTCACCATGTGAAAAGATCAATCATCTACCAATTATCTTTTAAACATGTTAAAAGTATAGATTTGCAAATTCTCCAATTTCCTGTTGATTTATAGATACAATATACATTTATCTCTAGCTTCATACATACGAATCTGCACTCAAAAACAGTGACAGAAGATTTTTACATAGTAAGTAAAATCACTGCAATACTTTAAGAGTTAGGCTACCATTACCCCTAATAAATAGTGAGTGACCTTTCAACTCTAGTAGATTCTTTATGTATGTGTAATATTACACATACATGTATGTCAGTGGGTTTTGAGATGGCTGTCTAATGACCACTGACCATTTGGGAAGCCAACTCAAAAAAAAAAAAAAATGGTCATGAGAATTGCATAATTTTAACATTTTGAACAAAAATGAAACATTTTGAAATCTGAGCAACTAGTTGCTTCCAGAGCTCAAAGGATAACACTGCCTAATTATTCTAAATGATACAAAAATGATAAGCAACAATTGCCAATCAACATGAAAATTTGATAAACTAGTTCTATACTGTGTTTAGTCTTCGTTAAAAAAGGGACTCTTTGGCTTTTTTTAAATTTAGGTCATGGATATTTCAGCCAGTTAACCACACCGTGACATTATGTCCTTGGATTTTATCCACTATGCCTCATAAAAAGTTCAATTACATTGAACAGATTTTATCTTCTTTACATGGTGGCTACACGCACAAGATACCATTCGGATTAGTCAAAAAAGCCTCAAATAGCTGACCAAATAATATCCTGTATGAGCCAACATGTAGCCATGCCAATTTTCTGCTTTTATACTTATTTACCTCATGAATTATATTCATCCATTCACCACTTATATTAACAATAACAATAATTGCATAGACATACTATAAAAACTCTTTTCTATTGCCTTCCACTATGTTGTTACTTACACTACAGTGTCTGATTTGCTATAATCATAAAGCATATGCCTATCACATACCTTACTACCCTCTATACAATGTTGATAGACCTCCATTTGCCTTAACACATTTGTTTTAAAGTCATTTATTATGACAAAACCAGAATAAAACAATAATTCTCGCTGGCGACACAGTTTTCACAACTGATTTGGAATATTAAGTCCACTAACTACATTCCATGTAAATTTTACGAAATTTCATTGCGGGCAAATATGATTTTTCTTAAAAATCTGGTTTTCCACGTCTTTCTATGGAGAATGGGCATATAGGGGGCGCTATAACATACAAATCATGACCTTTGAAGGTCCATATGGCAAGATTCCCGTAATGGATGTCTGATTTTTGCAGAAATGATAGCTCTTGCATGTCCCTGCTTTTATCAGTTGTCAAAATTGTGTCGCCACTGATTAAAATTGTTCTAAAAGACCATTTGTATGGGATCAAACAGCTGTGTTAAACTTTAGACCCAGGTTTGAACCGGGGTTAGTCCATCATGAATGGACCTTTGCTGATGGCGTGATGCAATACGTGAGACAATATCTCATGGATGACCTCCCTCAAGAACATCACTCTTGCACTTTGGTATCAACAGGGATGAAAGAATCTTATCTGGTCAAAACAAGAAATTGGTTTTATTACAACTTTTATCCATTTCTCTGTAAAATTATACCATGACTTCTCACCATTCTCACACACCTTATCCAAAAATATATATAAGTATATATGTATATGTGTGTAACAATTTAAGATGAATATTTGGAACAATTGATGAGTTTTTCCTCAAATCTCTCATTTCATAATATGGTGCGCCAACAATTTCCTCGGAGAGGCGATTTTTTTCCCTGATGCATCATGGGAAAAAGTCGACATCCAGAGCCAGTGTAATGCAAATATTACACAGGAACACGTCACTGATCATTTTGTTTGTCAATGGTGGTGCGTGCGAATGCACACTAGAACGGCTATTTACAATAAACCCTTTCTTTCGATCACGCAAACTCTTTTCTTTAACTGTTTCCAACATAATCACACTATTAGCATTGTTAATCCAATGGAAGTTGGACGGCAATGTTGACCCTTGTGGTCAAAAATTGGACTGGCTGGCATAACTGCTAGCAGTGCACCATACTGCAAAATGCGAGAATCACAACATCGTGCTTCATATACTTTCATTTACTAAAAAAAGTCCAACATGTCTGATATGTAAATTACATAGTTCTCTAGGTAGCCATGGAAAAATGTCCACCATGTTTATAAAAAGATCATTAACCCTCTGTTTGCTCTTTAAGGTAGTCAACTCAAATTCTTAAAAGAAATTAGCATTAAGTCAGGAAAGATCAATTTAAAAAAAAGGCATCTTCTGCAGACAATGTGCTATGAAGTACCCATGTGGGGTGGGTTTTAAACCAAATTAAAAATGAACACACAAGCATCAATCATGCCTGACAGACCAAACAAAAGTAAAAACAAAATAAAACTCTACATGTACCTTGACGTTTGTCTTCTATAGACCAGTTAACAGCAATGTTTGTAAACATGTTAGGGCCTGGTATCTTGAAATAGGTCGGCCTGACTGTTACACACCGGGCCATTGTATCTGTTAGAGTTTTAATACTATGGGCCATAACGATTCGCAGGAATGGATTCGCAGGCAACAAAAGAAGTGACGTAGGATGTTAACTGGTCTATATGAAACAAAAATGGTACTTTATTGAGTTGTGCATGCATTATTACATAATGCGTAATGCCCTAGTGTATTAAACATAATGCACAGAAAATAATGCACAGCATAAAATAATGCACAGCAAACCTAACTTGACTAATACTTTTATATATGACTTTTGCATGTACGTATAAAAATAATACAATGTTGCAAGAGTGGTTTGATTTTCAAACGTTGCATGTATGTTGCATAGAGACAACCGCTATTATTTCTAAGCACCAACAAATAGAACGACTTGTCAATCTTATTTTGCAATTGAGTGATAATTCTGGTTATTTATATAGTTTTTAATATCATATGATTTGGGACTACTTTTTATGGCATGCGCATTTGCTAGACTAATAAATATCATTCACAGGGCTTAATCTAATGAAAGCCCCAAAGATGATTACACAATAAGCTCTACATAATTGTACTTATCATAACAAGAGCACCAATGGCGCTGTAAATCTCTTTGCATAATAGAGATAGGTATGTGACAATCAGTATGTTTCCACGGAGTTGGTAGGAGTAATTTAATCTGGCATCCTGATTAATTGAAAGTTTTTTTTTTTTTTTTTTTTTTATGGTACTTTATTGAGTTGTGCATGCATTATTACATAATGCACTTTATTTGTACATAATGCCCTAGTGTATTAAACATAATGCACAGAAAATAATGCACAGCATAAAATAATGCACAGCAAACCTAACTTGACTAATACTTTTATATATGACTTTTGCATGTACGTATAAAAATAATACAATGTTGCAAGAGTGGTTTGATTTTCAAACGTTGCATGTATGTTGCCAATGGCGGATCCAGGATTTGAAAAATGTCAAAATTACCGGGGGGCTGAAAGGCTGTAACTTCTCCAAAATAGTTTAAAATGGGCTGATTTTGCAAGAATTTGCAGAATTACCGGGAGGCGCGCGCCCCCTCCGCCCCCTCCCTGGATCCGCGCCTGGTTGCATAGAGACAACCGCTATTATTTCTAAGCACCAACAAATAGAACGACTTGTCAATCTTATTTTGCAATTGAGTGATAATTCTGGTTATTTATATAGTTTTTAATATCATATGATTTGGGACTACTTTTTATGGCATGCGCATTTGCTAGACTAATAAATATCATTCACAGGGCTTAATCTAGTGAAAGCCCCAAAGATGATTACACAATAAGCTCTACATAATTGTACTTATCATAACAAGAGCACCAATGGCGCTGTAAATCTCTTTGCATAATAGAGATAGGTATGTGACAATCAGTATGTTTCCACGGAGTTGGTAGGAGTAATTTAATCTGGCATCCTGATTAATTGAAAGTTTCAAAATGCAACAACATTTTTGCATGGTTACCAAGAAAATCAGTTGCAGTTAACCACTTCACTCCTGAACACAGACTAACACCATAGACTGTCTGTACTGAGGATCAATTTAGTACACTGCAGATGGGTCCAAACATCTTGAGCACTGCCAGGGGCATGTACCTGCACTGCATGCCATTTTTCACAGCCCTATATAGGCCTCATCAGAGAGTTTAAAGTTTGTATTTCAGGACATATTTACATCCTCGGGTTGGAGTCGCTGCCCACCTAGGACATTCATTTACATCCTCAGGAGTGAAAGTGGTTCAACTGTAAATACAGATTGCTTTTTGAATGACCATAAGGTGACCTTTGACCTCTTACCTCTAAACTTTCCATAGAACTTATTTCCAAGGATTGGAAAATACAAATTTACTTTTGAGGAAGCAGTAGTATTTCAAAATAATATGTTTGGACAATTACAGCACCAGATGATCTTTCCAACCTAATGACCATTCCCACCTAATGACCATTCCCACCGATTGACCATTCCCACCCAATGACCATTCCCACCCATGACCATTCCCACCCAATGACATTCACCCAATGACCATTCCCACCCAATGACCATTCCCACCCAATGACCATTCCCACCCAATGACCATTCCCACCCAATGACCACAATGACCATTCCCACCCAGTAACCATTCTCACCTAATGGCAATTCCAACCTTTAGCTGAACATGAAGACAATTGCAATAAGTGTCTTTGCTCTAAAGAGCAAAAGAGACTTCAAATTATAAAGGACTTCTGATACATCAATCAGCTGCAAGTTTTCTGCCAGTTCCATTAACTAGCATTATGTTTATATCATTTTGGTCACAACATTTACTATAAATACATTCTTAGTGTACAGTTACGAGTATTTCACTTACATGCTACTATGAATCACTCTAATATCCCGCTCTTGAAGAAAACGGTTATCAAAGCTTATTAAAGTTACCGTGAAACTGCTACTTTTTTTCAAAAAGTTAAAACCATTTCATAATGACAAATGGCAGGATCCATATATTTTTGCACAGAATTTACTGCATTTATACCCGTTGTTCTCAGATTTGCCACTAGAAGGTAACTTGACAATAACAACTTCCAATACAAAATGGAAAACAATCAACTTTGACAAAATTGAGGGTGTTATTGGATTGCATTCTGAAGAAAATGACTTAATTATAGAGAGGCACAGGTACCCCATGTATTATTTAAGAAGTCTCTTGTGGTACCAAAGCAGACCTACGTGTTCATTACTACATGGAGTAAATAAAACAAACCACCAAATGGCTAATGGAATGGATTATTTGAGTATAATATCAGCTAGGCCTACAAATGTTGTATAGGTGTAAGACATCTAAAGAATAAAAGAGTGTTTATTAAATAGACAAATAACCTACCCCTAAGGACAACTTAAGATGGGCATAGCATAATTGTTATAATATACATGTAGTAGCAATTTTGGCTAATGTTCTTCAGAATATATATTTTATGCATATTTGTACACATTAACATGGAAACTTTCAAAAAATGGGCAGTTAAAGGCAGCGATAGAATTTGTCTTCTCAAAATCAAAAACTTATGGTCAGTATTGATTGGAAAGTAAAACAATTCAATTGGTGTATGCTGGCTTACACTAATTTTAATTTCAGACCTTATACTGACCAGACTTCCTTAAGAGATAATACACCTTTTCATTAAAGGATGGCCAAATATTGGAATTTTTGCAGTAATCTCTATGATTGTTATTTATATCAGGCTTCCGAGTGGTACAAACAAAACTTTGTATTGTACAGTTTGGGTGAAAATACCCGGATGTGATACAATATTTTTATTAATATTGTATCGCACCCAGGCATTTTAAGATCAATTACAGTATCCAGTGATTGCCCATCGATGTAGACTACAACACAAGGTTTGCTTTGAGTCATCCTGATATTTAAATAATAATAGTGAATGGCTATTTTTGTATGATACAAGAATATATTGCACTCGCTAGAAAAATACTGTACTCGTCTTCGACTCGTACAATAATAGCTTGTGCAATATATATATTCTTGTATCATACTCAACCATTCAATATTACATAAATATTAGATACAATCATACATCACTTCTTTCATGTGATTATCATGATATCCAGGAGGTAGGCATTTGGTTATCATGATATCCATTAGGGTCAACCGAAATGACTTTTGTCTTCCGATCCGATAACCGATATTACATTTTTAATATCGGCCGATATCCGATCCGATATTTGTTGAGCGTTTATATTGTAATAAATATCAGTATCAAAATACCTTGAAAAATGGCTTTCCTAACCGATATTTGAGAGAAATCAAAATGTCAGCAGCATCAGAATGTCCAAAGAACATGTGAAATGTTAATTTTGTTAAGAATAACCCCATACAGCTAAAAAAAAAGAAAAGCCAAATTGCTGTTTAAAAAATTACAGTATCTTACACCTTACACTTCTTTGTAGTTTTAGAATTTCTTTGAATCAACCTCATAATTTCCCATGGTTAATGCAATGGTTAAATATAAGGTTGATCCAAGGAAATTATAAAACTATAAAGAAGCATAAGGTAATGTAATTTTTGAACAGCTATTCGGCTTTTCTTTTCTTTTTAGCTGTATGGGGGTTATTCATAACAAAATTAACATTTCACATGTTCTTTGGACATTCTGATTTGAGTAGGCGCAATTTGGATATTTTCTTCTTGTTGCATCAATAAAAAAAATATTAATTCTAAGATTGGATTAAAAGAAACCAAAACATCAATTTCAGCATAAAAGAGACTGCTGCTGACATTTTGGTTTGTCCCGATACGATATCCGATACGATTATCGGTTGAACCTTAATATCCATGAGGTAGGCATGTAATTATCATATATCCATAAGAAAGACATGTGATTATCTCATAATATCCGTGAGGTAGGGTGTGCTAGCCATACATGTAATAAATGGTAAAGGGAGAGCGCATCATTTAATTGGGAGTCTAAAACAAAATAGTGGAAATGTGGTTTAAATTCTAGCTTTGTGATGTTGATATCACTAAATTGGAGTTGTCTTAAAGATCTTCCACTCTCTTTTAAAATTTGGTGAATACAAGTTTGGATCACAGAGTTGAGCAAAAGCGTGGGGGAAAAGGTAACATAACCATGACAAAAAAGTACAGTGGAAAACTAAATACAAAATACATTATATTGCCATAAAGTGACTGCCATATAACACACACGTAGAATCTATGTGATGTACCTGTTATGGTTCTGTGTGGTTCAATCATGACAAAAGGAGGTACAAATTTGAGAAACTAAATGTGAGATACATCCTTTTACCATAAAGGAACTACCATGTGAAAACCATGTGATGTACATGTGATAGTTGTGTGGATCAAGGTAAAGGTATGATGGTGAGAAACTAAATATAACTATAAAGAGACTAATAATAATAATCAGTTTTATATAGCGCTTAATCCCCGTAAACAGGCTCAAAGCACTCTTCACAATCATTATTATGCCACCTTTAGGAAATCATCACAATCAGTTTGCTTCATCTAGGTGGCTGCTCAAAGACATGCCTTACAAGCCTACAACCTATCAGCAGTTAGATTGTAACATTCCCACAACAGCTCCCCAGATTTCGCTTGGGTCAACAAGGCAAATGAATTAAGCATCTTGTCCAGGGACACAAACACGTTGATCACAGTGGGGCTTGAACTCACGATTTTAATGGTCTAATGATCACAAGTCCTGCGCTTTTCCATTAGACCACACATGCTCACTACCATGTGATATCCATGTAGAACCCATGTGATAGTGTGGGGGTCAAGGTAAAAGTATGTTAAGGAACTAAATATAAGATATACATATCTACCATAATTCCGTTTATATTTGCAAGGTCCCTAAAAGACCGCAGTCTTAATATAAACGGCTTTTATCAAGGAGTTGGGCATTTTATCGATCTCCTGTTCTCGATTGTATAATCACCTGTTGGTGCTATTCAGCATTTTCGCGGGTCGCGTGTTTTGTTTAATTGCTTGAATGCGGTGGTGTGGTCATTGCTTCTTCATGCTCGCATCTGTTCAGACGTGTTGTGCAAAAACCCACCCTTCCCTCCCATTTTTGGCATTGAACTGGGTAGGGAATTTTCCGGAGTTTATTGGGGTTGGGTTCAAAATGGCTCTTTAGGATTACCATAATGATTAAAGTCATAATCTAATTTGTAATAGGGAGATTTGATTAGTAAGAGTAAGCCCTCTGCTGTTGGAAAGTGTTTCCCACTCGCCTTCAATCCCTCCATTTAAGATTACAATTTGTAATATAATTTGCATGTAGTAAGGATGAGTCTTCACGAGTAATCCCTCGGAGCAGCGGTTTAGTTTTCCACTTGCCATGCAATCATCCAGTTCAAAGAAATGTTTTGTATATAAATTTGATCACACATAATTATCTATAGTGGACTCTAAGAGCAGTCCCTCAAAGGGTCAGTTAATGTTTACCACATGGCTTTTGCTTAAGCTGCATTGTCAAGTTTTGGGATTATGATTTATTAATGAAAATGCTGCTTCAATTTTGATGCTAATTTAACTGCTAAAAGAAAGTTAGGAGTCCCCTCCGTGAGTGAAAATTGCATTAGTTGTATTAAGGTTTAACCTAGTAATTTATGCGTCTGGTTTGTGTGACAGGTCGTTTAGGAGTTGACCCTCCTGATAGTTTAGAGTTTTGCCACTCCTTAATCGTCACATTGAAAATCTACGATTTAAATGCTATATTTTCCCTTAAGAGTAGGCCCTCTGGCATACCTGCCAACATTGGGAACCCAAAAATCAGAATGTATGTGTCGCGAACACCTCATCACGAAAGCCCTTATGGGTGGTGTCTATTTGTGGTCCACTTTAAGGCCTCCAGTAGAGTACACAGCCCTGATGTTACTGGATTTTAGTGTTTCTGAAGTTTTTTTTTTTTTTTTTTTTTAAGGGTCAGTTAATGTTTACCACATGGCTTTTGCTTAAGCTGCATTGTCAAGTTTTGGGATTATGATTTATTAATGAAAATGCTGCTTCAATTTTGATGCTAATTTAACTGCTAAAAGAAAGTTAGGAGTCCCCTCCGTGAGTGAAAATTGCATTAGTTGTATTAAGGTTTAACCTAGTAATTTATGCGTCTGGTTTGTGTGACAGGTCGTTTAGGAGTTGACCCTCCTGATAGTTTAGAGTTTTGCCACTCCTTAATCGTCACATTGAAAATCTACGATTTAAATGCTATATTTTCCCTTAAGAGTAGGCCCTCTGGCATACCTGCCAACATTGGGAACCCAAAAAACAAATTAATGTTGGTAGCGAACACCTCATCACGAAAGCCTTTATGGGTGGTGTCTATTTGTGGTCCACTTTAAGGCCTCCAGTAGAGTACACAGCCCTGATGTTACTGGATTTAGTTGTTTCTGAAGCTGCAGGAAGTGCTCCAGGAGCCCAAAAAATATTTTCGGGCTTTTCTGGCAAGTATTTAAAGATTTGTTTGAAATTTCAGAAATAGGGATATCCCTATTTTTTGCAAGTTTGAAAATTCAAAATAGGGATGATTCCTATAAAAACAGGGAGGTTGGCAGGTTGCTCTGGGGATAAAGGTTTAGGTTTTCCACCGGCTGCATATTATTCTGATTATATTTGCCCTTAAGAGCAGACCTCGGGGGTCGGCGAGGGTAGGCCCACCTGCCGTTTTGATATTTTGGATGCGTATTTTGTTAAACATTGGGCTAATGCATAGTTATTTAGCAAATCAATTTAATTTCATGCTCGCATGTAAAATTCATGCGTAACTGGCCTTGGTGGCAACGTAACATTAAAGTGAATCAGATGCGGCAAAGAAGCAGCCAACCGTCATTTTGTGTCCAGTTCCTTCCACCTTGATAAAGAGACTACCGTGTGATACCCATGCGATATACATGTAAGAGTTGCGTGTGAATCATGGTAAAAGAAATTACATTGTTGGAAAACTAAATATGATATTTAAAACATCGAGCACACAGAACCAACAACATTTTATGAATCTGATACTACAATTAAGACAGTGCCACACTTAAAATATATGGTATTTGAAAAATCTTTCAGCTGCAAAATATTAATAGTACCTTTAATCCAACAGTGATATGATTGCTAACCTCTACATTACATGTGCCATAAAATATAACTTGATTGCTACAAATACTCTATTTATAAATAGTCTCATTTCTTTTTCATGTCTTACATGAAAAATGAATATTACCATGGTGATATGGTGAATAATAATAAACACTATATTTAGGCCAACAGTTCAGATGATATAGAAATCACAACTTGGTTGCGATAGGGAAAAGATCACGAAGTGCTCTTTTAACTTTGAGGCATTTTAACAATGTTTTAAACAAATGTAAAAGGAACATGTGATGAATATTACCATGGTGATATGGTGAATAATAACAAACACTATATTTAGGCCAACAGTTCAGATGATATAGAAATCACAACTTGGTTGCGATAGGGAAAAGATCACGAAGTGCTCTTTTAACTTTGAGGCATTTTAACAATGTTTTAAACAAATGTAAAATTTTTTTTTTTTTTTTTTTTATACTACAATTAAGACAGTGCCACACTTAAAATATATGGTATTTGAAAAATCTTTCAGCTGCAAAATATTAATAGTACCTTTAATCCAACAGTGATATGATTGCTAACCTCTACATTACATGTGCCATAAAATATAACTTGATTGCTACAAATACTCTATTTATAAATAGTCTCATGTCTTACATGCAAAGATGTTTTCTTATATATAACAATACATTAGCTAGATTGGACATGAGATTTGGAAACTGCATTTAAAGAGTGTAGAATGAGAAGTACTCTTTTAAGGAATAGTCCCACTTAGTTCTAAGGAAATGCCTTTTTTAATTTGAGAAATTGTGAAAATTATTAATTTGTATAGTGTTTAATTTACGCCAAATATGAGTCAAAAACGGTAAAATTTGTGACCTGTAGAAAATTTTATACAAGTACACCATATTTGCCTTAGAACAATTTTTAACACTTAGGTACTTCTACACTTTATTTGCAGTATATGCAGCTGCTGGTGGACGCAGGCCAGATGGATAAGATATAAATATATAATTGTACATATCTGACCCAAAAATATACCAATGCATAAAACATATTGTGAAAGAATATGAATATTTACCATGAAAAATGAATATTACCATGGTGATATGGTGAATAATAATAAACACTATATTTAGGCCAACAGTTCAGATGATATAGAAATCACAACTTGGTTGCGATAGGGCGTGGATCACAAAGTGCTCTTTTAACTTTGAGGCATTTTAACCATTTTTTAACAAATGTAAAAAGGAATATGTGATGAATATTACCACGGTGATATGGTGAATAATAACAAACGCTATATTTAGGCCAACAGTTCAGATGATATTGAAATCACAACTTGGTTGCGATAGGGAAAAGATCACAAAGTGCTCTTTTAACTTAGAGGCATTTTAACAATGTTTTAAACAAATGTAAAAGGAACATGTGATGAATATTACCATGGTGATATGGTGAATAATAACAAACACTATATTTAGGCCAACAGTTCAGATGATATAGAAATCACAACTTGGTTGCGATAGGGCGCACCAGATTCTGCCACCACATCCTTCAACATGAGTTTATTCCGTTGAGGCTGCCGAATTCACAGGATGGTGGCACAACACTAAATTCTTTGCGGTTGTGAGATGGGCTCTTCAAGCAAATACAATTACATTATTACAATTTCACTATGAGTTGTTACACATAAATATCATGTGTTTAGATTGTAGAATTTGCTTGGCAAAATTAAAAGCTTGCCAAATAACAAAACCCCACAAGTACAACCTGGTTACAATTAGCAGCATTGTAATAGTTGGAGAGCAGAAGAGGGCTAAAGCTTAAAGACACTATCAGTGATTTGCTAAATCAGAAAATCGAAAAAATCATCAAAATCAGATTTTTGCATGTATGTAACAAGTACAGGTATCCTAACATACCCTGCAAATGATAAGACCAGAAGCAACCTAATAAGGACAGAATCGGAAATTTTAGTCATTACTGTCCGTTCCGACACTTACTACAACATGTAATTGAATGGGGAATCGTATCTTGGAACACCGCCGTTTTCTTCCTTTTCTGTAAATTCTTCAGTTGGAAAGGGTAACTTATGAGAATTCTACAGACTTATCCTTCACTTTGAAGCTATTCCTGCAAATTTCAAATATTTTTCAAATCACTGATAGTGTCTTTAAATATTTGGAAGCTGCATTTTGGCTGATTGACATTAAAGAGACAATGGCACATTTGAAAAATAGTGTGCACTCAAAATTTTTCAAAATCAATATTTTTGCATGGTTGTAAAGCTTTTATATACATTAGCCTCGCCTGAAATGATTAAGTACAAATCAGCACCCTTATGGGTAAACAGAACGATTTTATAATAAACGGACTCGGGCAGGGATCCTAAATAAATCGGGATAGGACACTCGATCAACGAAGTGGATGCATACTGCACACTGATCTGCATGAAATCCGTTACTTATGGATCGCTGGTTGTACGTGGCGCTGTTCCGCTACGCATTCCCGAAAACGTCATACTGCATAAATAATCAGGTTACTTATCGTACATGGTGTCGCATTGCTATGGCATAATATTAATCCTGAAAAGAAAAGCTAAAAATTTTATTTTTTAACATGTTGAAAGTAATTTTTTTTCTAAATGTATTAAAGAAGGCCATCAAAATTTAGGGTTGGGATTTATTTCGTTTTATGTAAAATTACGATATACAGGCGCGGATCCAGGGAGGGGGCGGAGGGGGCGCGCGCCCCCGGTAATTCTGCAAATTCTTGCAAAATCAGCCCATTTTGAGCTATTTTGGATCAGTTACAACCTTTCAGCCCCCGGTAATTTTGACGTTTTTCCAATCCTGGATCCGCCCCTGATATAGGCCTACATTATGCATTTACACTCTCCGTTAAGGTGGTATTAGATAATTTTTCAACCAGCGGTGATTAAACATTTTTGGCTTTTCTTTTCAAGATTCATCTCACTGCATTACTATGCCTGCGAATCGTCTATGGGCATTTGTACACAGTGTCACCCGCCTGACTCGGGCTACATTTATTCAGCAGCAGACGAGAATGGCGTTTTACACAAGAGAAAACATGACGGAGTTAATTTCCACGACATGCACCCTGTTTGACCGGTCTGTGACCTTTGTGGTTTTAATATCAATAAGTACAGGTTTTGGATATTCATCTAATAGACACATTTGTTGATTAAAGTTAACGCAAACTAAAAAGTTATCCAACAATTACCTGAATGCCTTAGTCTCTTTATTGTCTTTCAGGTCAGGTTCCCTTTGAGGGCCTGCTACTGGTATCCTGGTAACCAGTACTACCTGTCCCAGGGCCGAGTTGTCGGCGGCTAAACCATCACCCCCATCAGATTTCTGATGAGGGTAGCTGGTTACCCTGGTAGAATGAAAAAGAAGATCTACCTATAAGGGCTCACTCTGGAGAGCTTATGTCGGTCCACCATCACATGCTTGCCATTCTGGTGGGCGTGGTTTGCCCCAAAGGCTAGCCACCACCGAAAAACTGTGGATTGACGTCAGGTAGGGCATCCGTCATTTACCTTTTGCTCCAATAAATCCTCACACAGCAGTATTGCTGAGTGAGGTGTATCCGGCCACCCTCTTTAACGGGGACAAAACCGGATTTAAAACTTTGGTATAACTAACACTAATAACTAATGTCTGTTTTGGGGGTATGTTACTTTTATGTGCAATTGTAATGTAATTAGCAACCAGAGATGCTCTATGAAAGGTAGGCAGTAAATTTCTGAAGAACAAATGAAAGTTTTGAACAATCTCCAGTGTTCTTGTGAGGTCTTGTTTTAAAGGTGCAACGAGAGATTTCAAGTCATCCATATTTTCTGTGATATGTAGTGATTTCATATAGAGTAGACTTGCAATAGATTCCCTACCTTTATTTGGCTACAGAATAACTTAAAATGAAACAAAAAGGTGATTTGTATATGCTTATATTTCAATAGAAAACATAGGCTGAATTTTGTATTTTGGTACCAAAGAAAGAGTTCTCAGCTTAATCCTTTAAGATGGGGATATTTTTGATAGAAAGCTTTACACCAGTGCAAAGAATCAGAATTTTCATATTTTAGGGACACCTGTTATTTGACTAGTTGCACCTTTAAAGTGAAAGGATTAGGTTGCAAAACAGGGCATCCACATCTCTTGTGTGAATTCTTCTCGGATGTACTGTGGTCTAAGCACGATGGCCAAACCCGTCAACACTAATCCCTCTCCTGGCCAGCTTGTTATACATCATCTTCTTGGACTCGAGCAGCTTCAATCTACATAATAATGAGGAAGAGTAAAATAATAGAGCTTTTCACAATTGCGAGGTGATCAATCCACTTTGCGATCGAGCAACGTTTTTGAAGACGAGTGCAGCCGTTTTCTGAATACATAAATAGCATGCATGTGCAATACTCCTTCGTTACGATGTAAAAGCTTCCAAAAAGGATTTCAGGAGCTGTGCTTTCATGACATACTTCTGAGAACGTCAGTGTTGTGGTTGACTTTTTTTTCATGCTGAGGTACATGGCCATCTTAACTTGAGACTTGTCACCTTGGTTTGTTTCCGCACAGAAAGAGCACATTTCCATCATGAAATTGAACAGATTGAATAAGGAATTCAACATGGCGAATAGTCTCATATAAGGGCATTTAGCAGACGTGTGGTGTTCTATGATTTTGGAAGCATCAACAAGTATCATAATGAACTTGTGGCTGGTTGAACACGATCGATCGCAAAAGTGGATTGATCAATGGGGCTCAGTGTGAAAGCCTAATGTTACTTGACTCTCTTGGATTTCAGATTCCTAATTTTACTAGGGAAAGCAATGGACAAATTTTTTGAAGGTGCCCCAATTTTCAAAATTTGAGGTATTTTAGAATTTTATTGTCTAGTACTAGTCTATACCTGCTAACGCCAATGCTATTTTTTATCTAAAGATTTTGTAATTAGAATTGGGTCCCGATTGTAATTTAATGGCACAGCTGGAAACGTAAATTTATGTCAGTCCACAAAATAGTGTTTAGCACGAAAATGATCTCTAACTTGGCTGCCTGAAACCAAACGTAACAAAATTGAAGAGCGTAGACACATACGTGGTGCAATTTCAGGCTTTTCACATTAGAAGGATTTCCCGCAGTGGTTGAATTATTATCCGAGATCTCCAAATATTAATTATTTCTAAGTACAAAATTCCTTCTTTGTAAGACACCAAATTCCGAGTTATACCATTCACAGGTATAGTAACTACCAATTATCAATGCAACTGTGCAGAATTTCAAATTTTTATAAAAAAATGTGCTATTATTTCTTTACCCATTAACAATTAATCTTAAATATCAATCAAGAGCAGTGTTAGATGTCTCTAGTGGCATAAACCAGTAGTATTCTTGCAGTGCAAGTTGTTAATTGGTTAAAACTAAAAATACCAGCTTTGTATGCTCCATTTTATATCAGTTACGAGCTAAAGTTTTGCCCACGGACCTCTATCAGGGATATGCTGGGCTCGCACATAATTTTGATAGTCGGCGATTGAAATACAACCGGAACTTCACCAGCGGCCATTTGTAGAGGGCAGAAATGAGAGGTCACCGTACCCAGATTCAATGCGAAGTCAATGCAACTTGAAATATTTCTGTATTTGAAATTAAAATCTTAATATTTTATTAAAAATGGTGTAGTAGCATCGACAATTATGCCACAGTCATAAATACGCTATTTGGCGCGATACAGACATCCTAAATGCTGGGATTACTTACTTTAGCATATGGGCGTGCAATTTTTGTGCAGGTATTACAAATATTATTGATGAAATGTTGAAACAATAATTGTCTGCCAAAAAGAAATGTATTGTTGAAAAAAAAAAAAAATATGCGTGATACTTATTGTGTGAATATTTACAGGAAAAATTTCACTTACCTCCACTCTATCTCCCTCCCCTTCCCCCTCCCCTCCCCTTACCTCCCTTCCCCCTCTAGTTACTACTCCCCTCTCTCCCTCCCCTCCCTTCATTTTCACTTCCCTCCCCTCACTTCCCTTCCCCTCGCTTCCACTTTCCCCCTCCCCCCCCTTCCACTTCCCCTCCCCTTACTCCCTTCCTCCTTACCTTCACTTCTTCCCTTCCTTCTCCCTTCTCTTCTTCCCTTCTGTGTGTTATTTTATAATGTATTCATAATAATTCATTAACCTTATTCATAGGTAAGTGGAATTTTATTCGTTCATCCATTCATAATTCGTTTATTTAATCAAATATTGCAATTATATTATGTTAAACATGCTATGCTATTTATTCACTGTATTATTAATTATTTCACATTTTCTCAGTTTGTTTCAATATTTTTCGGAAATTTCTCCTTATTTCTTATTTCCGCAGGTGATTTCTTTGCATATTTTTTATGCACGCTGAGTTCCCCATTTCCCTCCCCTTCACTTTCCCGGCTCCCATCGCCATTCCCGCAAAAAAGAAAAAGAAAAAGGAAAAGGAAAGAAAAGAAAAAAGGAAAAAGGAAGAAACAAAAGAAAAGACGGAAGGGAAGAGAGAGAAAAGAAAAAAAAAAAACAAAAAAACTAAAAAAGACAAAGAAAAGAAAAAGGAAAGAAAGAGAAAGAAGAGCAAGAAGGTTATCAACGATCCCCCCCTCTGCCTCCTCCCCAACCGTCTGTTATTTAAGCTAACAGAAAAGGAAAAGAAAGAAGAGAAAAAGGGAAAAAAGCAAAGCAAGAAAGATAAAGAACATTATCTTCCCCTCTCCAATTTCTTCCCTCCCCAGTACATTCACCTCCTCTCTCTCTCCTACAATCCAATTCGATAACATCCGTCCATCCCAATGGCAAACGCCCCTCACCTCCCTCCATCCCTCCGACCTTCCAATCCATTACCCTCCTCTCACATTCCCATTCACACTCACCGCCTCATCAGTATCCTCCGCTAAAATGCCCGCTATCCGAGTTACACCTCCAATTAACACTCCCCCTCTCTACGCCCCTTATTTCCCTTCCCTTCCCCCTCCCCAATCCCCATCCCCATTCCCACTCCCAACTCCATCCTTTCTTTTTTCTTATTTTTATTATTCATAATAATAAAGGAAAGTTGGGATTTATTCGTTCATTCATCATAATCATTCATTCATTCATTCATTCATCATTCCATCCTTTCTAATTTATTTATACCAACTATGCAATTTTCTATGTTATAACATGCTATGCTATTTATTTCTGCATTTATTTATTTATTTCACATGTCCTCAGTTTATTCACTATTTTTTTCCGGAAAAGTTCTTTATTGTTCATTAATGGTTTGTTTTGAAAAAATAACAAAATTCCTTGTGTGAAAAAACCTCTTCGTTTTCCCTTATTTTGAGTAAAATTTCAAATTTGACGTACAAAGTGACCATTGAAAGTAATGCAGCGACGGGGTTCTTGCCCTATACAAAATGGAGGACAAAATGTTTCACTTCTCGATCGCCGCCAGCTATCCATGTATAGAGGTCAGTGGTTTTGCCACTGCCTCTCAAACTTTTCTAAAAATAAGAGAAACAATTGTGTAAGGTCAAATAACTTTTGACTGCTCGGTGGAAGACATTTTTCACAGGAGGGACGTTAAACTCGAATGAAGTAACCCATTGAGGTAGTCGTGGGCGCATTCCTTAACCTATCCTTGGACGACGGGCAAGATGTTCCTGTGTCCAATCATCTGTGCACACAATCATGACTACACCAGTTGGTACTAGATGTCGCCACGTCTCAGCAACAAGCTGAATTCCAAAATTCAAGTTTAAGTACTGATGCAGAAACCAAACCTCCTGCTTTTGATAGATTTCACGATGATAGAATTCACAAGGTCAAATAGTGAAAAACCCGAAGGTAGATGTGTGTGCATGTGGAACCACGATTTAGCAAAGCTAATCAATGATGTGATGGGAGTTGACAAAATTGTGAAAATTGTTTGCAGCATGCAAGGGGATTTTTGTTTTGAAATTGGACAACTGCAAAACAGGGTTTAGAATGTACACAAAATTTGATGGAATGTGTATTGCAAGTATAATCTCACTCTTATCTTGTTGCTTTCAATTCTTATTTGAAATTCAATTTAATATCTTCATCCTCCTTTTATGACAAGCAAATTATAAATCAGTCTTGTACCGACGTTTGTTTCAAATACTTCTTTGTCTTCACTCAATCTTGCCTGACCTACATATGCATTTTAAATTCTATTGCTTTAAATTTCTTCTTTGAAATATGGAAATTTCACCATGATAATTTATAAAATATTGCAAGTTAAAAGACCACTTTCTGGCGGGACATATGCATAAAACAGGTCAAAGGTCACATAGTGGTTATTAGAGGTCCAGGCTTTGTGTTCACCCCAAATGAGCATTGGGCCAATGATTCTGTGACTGAGTATGAAGTTAATAAGCCAAGATGTACAAGACCAAGTAGGAAATGAACTTGTTTGAAAAGCTGTGGGGAGGTTGAAGACAAGATATGACCTTTGACCAAGAGATCTGTATTTTGCATAAGATGTCGTGTTTTAACCTACCAAGGTCCTTTAGTTCAAGCCGTAGAACTGGAAAGATATTCTCCTAAATTGGTACTTACTGCGTGAGAGACTAATGTTATCAGTCGCCCCCATAGAGATTGTGTGTAATGAAAATAATCTCAAAATCTCCAAACAAGAGCACCAATGGTGCTGTAGCTCAGCAGGTCATTAGTAATAGGGCCTTTAAGCATTGATTTGTGGACAAGAAGGAATTTTAACCAATTTTGAAAGAATGCCCAATTTAACTTGGCACCCTTTTATGTGTGAGCCAAGTCTGTGAACACCTCATATAGGCCTTGTGTCAGCGGTGTCTTCTAACCAAGTCTAGTGATTATACAAATTGATTTGTGGCACAAGAATGAATTTACAAGATTTTCAAAGAATTGCCCCTTTAAGTGGCCCCACTTGACCTTTGACCCCAATCTGTGAACAACCCTATTGACCTTGTCATCAGTTCCCTGACCAAGTCTGGTGATAATAAAAATTGCTTTGTGGCACAAGAAGGAATTTCTAGATTTTCTAAAGAATGCCCCTTTAATCGCCCACATCGACCTTTAACCCAAATCTAGGAACACCCCATAGGGGCCTTTAGGGCAGTGGTTCTCTGACCATAATTTGTGATGAGCACACAATGTGATTGATCAAGCAAAATGAGTCGGAAAGTCCCAAGTTTTGATTATGAGATATAGCCAAACAAAGAGAAAATGTATTTTGTGGCCTATTGTTTTTCATTTTCCACCCTTCACTGATTTATCTTTGGAATTAATTGGTCAATTTCATGGGGATTTCAGCAAAATGTAGGTTTTTTTAAAAATTAGTGAAATTACTGATTATTCATAAAAAGTAAAAATCAAATTTGACCGCCTTCAGACTCATTTTGCTTGATCGCATCACAATGATTTGTGGCACAAGGAGGAATTTATCGATTTTCAAGAATGCCCCTTAATTGGTTGCCCATGTTACCCTGAACCCAAATCTGTGAATCACATACGGGCCTTGGGACAGTGGTCCTTTTTAGCACATTTAGTGATTATAGCAATTGTTTGTGGCACAGAAGAATTATATATTTTCAAAGAATGCCCCTTTAATCGCCCATGGGATTTTTTGACCCAATCTGTGAACATTCACCCATAGGGTACGTTGAAGTCAGTGATTTCTTCGAACACTTTGGTGATTATGCAATTGAATTTGTGGCACAGAAGGAATTTATAGATTTTCAAAAGAAATGCCGGCCCCCTTTATTGGTCCATGTGATCTTTGAGACCCAAAATCTGGGAACACCCCAATGGGCCTTGGTTGCACAGCGTTCTCTGACCAAGTCTAGTGATTATAGCAATTGATCTGTGGCACCAAACCGAATAAGGAATTTACAAGATTTTCAAAAATGCCCCTTTAATTGCCCCGTGACCTTTGACCAGAATCTGTGAACACCTCATATGGTACTTGGGTCCGCGGGTCTTCTAACCAAGTCTAGTGATTATAAGCATGGATCGGTGGCCCATAAGTGAATTTACAAGATTTTCAAAGAATGCCCCGTTAATTTGGCCACGTGAACCTTTGACCCAAACTGTGAACACCCCCACATGGCCTTGGGTCAATGATTATTCTGACCGATTTTCTCGCCTCCAATCGGCCCACAGCGCTTGGCAACATATGCATTATGGCAAGTTTAACAGACAGAGTGATAGATAGAGTCAACACATTGCCATAACAATAGCGTCTGCTACTACGTATGCTGGCAAAAACTAAGGGGTTTTATGGATATTTTTGGCATCAGAGTTGTCAGAAATGCTGTTCTCTTACGAGGACAGGTCCCCCAACTGGGTCTGAACCGATAGAACCTTTTGAGAAAATTGAACATTTCTATCGGAAGTTTTTTACACACAATCTCTATGGGCTCTGATAAGCACCAAACACGTTCCCCACGTTGCTACGTCACCAGGCTAGCTAATTTAATGCACGCTCATACTTCCCGCACCGCCGTAGAAGATTTCCATGGTGCATCTGACCCAATTGGTTTAATTGGGCTTAACTTTCACAAACCTTCATAAAACCTACTACCGGCCTGTTTTCAACTTCACCTAGACCGTTGACCTTGCATGTGGGGGGGGGACTTTGACCTTTTGGGTTACATGGTTGCATTATTAATAACCCAAGTGTGGTTACAATAACTCTTCACAAGAATTACGAACTAGTAACACCACCTTGTGTGGGATGATGAGCTTTTGTATCCCCATAAAAACTCTGCTAATGTTGCCAATTTTGTCAGTGGATTATGTTCCATTCCTCACACCGATGACAAAAAATGTGCACATGGAAAGAAACAAAATCTAAAATGTGAAAATGATTTAACTACATTACAACTATAATGGATGTCATACTTACACATCTCTTTACACTGTGTAGTAAAATGGTACATTAGCTAACAAACAATATACACCATTTTCTGTCATTTTTACTTAACTTCCACCAAGCTCTTTACATTCATGAACATGTGAAATACTTAATGAGCCCACCCTCACAGTGGAAGGCCTCATGCCAGTGAGTGGAAGTGAAATGGCAGTATACAGTAGTTAAAGTCAGTAAATATGGAACTGAATTCCGTCCAGCTTCTTCCATATTCCCAGGGGAAACTGAAGAAATTGTTCCCAGGGTAGGGAAGAGAATGGAGTATTAGGGCCACCAGTGAGGGTTTTTACACAATGCTTTCAGTTGCTGATCTTGCTGGCATGATCAAACTGGATGTTGCTTCTAACTGTACACCCACACACATGCACACACAGACTTTTATGCCTTGTGTGGACTTTATGGGTTTTTTTTAACACCAAAGAATAAATATACTACATGTGTATAAGTAAATTAAAGTGCCTTTGGGAGGTATGGGGCGTTGGGGAGGATAAGTTTATTACTATTTTTGCTTATTACTAAATGAATCAATTTCTTAAGACACCCGCCTTAAACAGTCTCTGGGCAACAGGCAGTCTTTAACAGCATAAAAGCATATGCTTTAGGGTGCACATCACTAGGTAGAGCATGGCCCACTGGATGGGATATTTGCCTTTAGTGCAGGTGGTTCCTGGTTCGAGTCCCGGTGGGGCCACTTGCTGGGATTTAATTCAGGTACTAAATTCTGGATTTAATTTGAATAAGTATTGATTAAAACTGGAATTCCGCTTTCGCCGTGATTCATTTAGACTTGGGCAAACGAACCATGAGAATACCCCGTCCTTCGGGGAAGTTAAGCAGTCGGTCCCATGTACATGGAGAATAATGCCTGTATGTGTAATCGCAGTCAGTTTTGATAAGAGTAGAATGGCAACCCCTGGCTGTCCCAAAACTGTCCTGGATCTCTGGGCATCATTGGAAAGCAGTGTCTGAAGACTGAATGATTTACCCAGGCTAAATAAGACAAAAAATAAAAACAAACAAGCGGTTCTTGAACCACAAGTTTCATCTGCTTCCGCGGTTCACTTTTACCTCACTCCTCTTTTATAACTTGACCTCAGAGGACCTTTGACCTTTGCAATTGACCCTGGACCTTATTTTCATATAAATGTTCCTATTGCATGCAAGGCCTAAGTTTGGTTGCAATTGGACTTCTAACCTTGCAAAAATGCCAATTTGATGTTGTCAGTCCATTAACTTGACCTTAGATGACCTTTGACCTTGGTATGTGACCCTTGACCATATTAATCATATAAAGGTCCCCAAGGGGCATACATGTCTCAAGTTATGTAGCAGTTGGACTTTCTTCTGGAATGAAGCCAATTTGATGTTTTGAGCCCATTTTATACATTATCTCATGACCTTTGACCTTGGTATATGACCTTTGACCTTGGTATGTGACCTTTGACCTCATTATCTTATGAAGGTCCTCAAGGGGCATTTATAATCCAAGATCTGTAGCTATTTGACTTTTACTTCTCAAATGGAGCAAATTTGATGTTTTCAGCCTATTTTATAACTTGACTTCATATGACCTTTGACCTTGGTATGTGACCCTTGACCTCATTATCATATGAAGGTTAGCAAGGGACATCTATGATCCAAGCTTTGTAGCTATTGGACTTTAACCTTTGAAAACACGGCCATACGGTCAGACCGAATTAAGGACTGGTAAGTGTCGCCTCCTGCAATTCTTGCAGGCAACACAAAAAAAAAATGTTGATAAAATTTTAGTATAGATTTTAAGAGAAGGGCATATGAACAGCACCACAACTATTTTGAGCAGACGTGTACACCTCATACCAGCTTTTTGACCAGGGCCAGAAGTTGTGGGCCTAGTTTCTACACAGAGTCAAATTTCAAAATTTTGTGATAATGTCTGCGATGGTCAAGCTATACTTTTTCACTTTTTATTATAATGTACCACCCTCACAGGAAACCAGTCCCCAAGGGACCAAAATATCTCATACGTTTTGTTATTTTACCGGAACTACCTACCATTCCCCCAAACGACTAATACATATTACCGTACTGACCCGAGCATAGTCCCACCACCTGAATATACCTTGAAATTTTGGGGGTGGGATAATGCCTGAATCTTGCCCGAAGCTGGAGTTGAAAATGTCTTGGCCTACTCCCCATACAGCCACTCATGCACTTCATGACTCCCGCCGAATTTGGAAGACTTAAAAAATTATGTTTTCCAATAGTACGTAGTTTTCACCCTCAATCTGAAGTGGATTTCATCTTTTGTGATGTAACTAGCCATGTAATAATAACTAATGTAACTTTAATGATTTTTTTATCAAAGAACAAAATAGTCGCGAGAACTGAACCAATTTGCCACCTGATAAGGAGGCAGCCATATTTGATTTGGCGATCTCTATGACCTCCTGACCTAAGTATTTTTTTTGTTCAGAGTATTGTGGATATCATGAAATCTTCCATGAATTATCTTTGAAATATTGAGAATTTTAACTTTTTAAGCAATTTCAATACTGTATTTTAGAGATGTCTTGATGGAAAACAAGGAAAATGAAAAATTGGGAAATTGTGCTGCCCACATTAGGTGCCCTCTGACCCTGACATGACCTTGTTCAAAAATGTTTTTTAGTTTCAGAAAACAAATCCACCCAAAAACTATTTTTGTCCTGAATTTATGAAACTGAATAATTTTCAATGCTTTTGTTATTTTTTTATACTTTAATATGGAAAACGAGTGAATGATATTGTAGAATCCCATCTGAGTGAATTGAGAATGTTGAACCAAAAACAGTGTCTTCTGCTGAATCTTTGACACTTTGCCATGTTCTACTCTTAAACTGTATGTTTTTCACAAACTTTCAAATGTTTCAGATATCATTAGAAACATTCTTGAGATGGAATATAAAATTAAAAGTGTATTTTGCCTGGAAAATACATATCATTTGAATTCAAGGCTAAATAGGTTTCCAAATTTTGCAGTCAGTGTAGGCCAATTTGTTGGCATGGGATGATAAACGAATCTTTAGAATTTTCTGAAATTTTCCCAAAACTTAGGGGTGGGATTTTACCCAGGAATGGGACTATACTCAGGTCAGTATGGTAATTATCTTGTGCGGACTTAGAAATTTTGTCAAAACATCCCCAAAAGGAAAAAGGAAAAAAAAACATCCCCATAAGGCTTAAAAGTGTCCCCATAAGACACTGTGTACACACACACACACACACACGCACACACACACACACACAATATGCAATGTTAAGTCACACTGTGCAAGACCATACAGGACAAATATATAATATTCAAAGGGTTCAGATTAGATCGGGTCGTAAGTACTCTATCAGCTTGTGATTTTTGCAGTGTTTTAATTTTGTGAATTTTAGGAATTGGCATGGTATTGCAAATATAAAGCCATGTTCAAGTACTGTAAAAGTGGAAATTTTCGCAAGGTTTTTATTTTCGCGAATTTCGCGAGTGAACATAAAAACGCGAAAAAACTCATGAAAATAACTTTTTCCAATAGATTTGTATTGCATTGATGTCAATACCGTGAAATTAAATTCTCGCGCATTTGGCAAAACTGTTAAAATCGCGAAAATATCTGTACGCAGAAATTTCCACTTATACAGTATATTGATGTAATTGATTTTGACCTTGTCAAAGATTGCTTGCAAATATCAATTCACAGATTCAAGAAAAGAACAAAAATCACAAAAACGTTCATGCAAAAATATTAGCTCATAGAGTACTATGCTGTCTACAAGTTTGGGCCGAATTCATTAATAAAATATTGTTATATGTCCTACTGCATAATTATAACATATTTAAATGTAACATGGAAAGACCACCTAAACAGCTTTGATGATTAAAAAACTGAAAGCATAAAACATATTAATATAACTGAACAATTTAAACAAAATCATCACAATGAAATCAGAGAAAGGTCAAGGGAAAAGGGCAAATAAAATAGAGAAGGTAATGGTGGGTGGAGGGTGGGGGGTGTGGGGGAAAGAACACAGTAATCAGATTTTCTCAGCACTTTGGACAGCCTCCGACTGTCTCAATCAAGTTTCGACCCACAGGAGCTCTTCTCATCTGTCCCCAATCAATTTTTTACTAAGCGATAGAATCCTTTCACTGTCCCCAATCAAGTTTTGATTTTCACAGTTTTGGGTATCTTAACATAAGGTTTTATTAAAAGCCAAATTCAGGTATTATTTGTGGGGTCATAAGTTTTTGTTTGCAATGTTTGGGCCCATTCTCCGATAAAAGTGTTCAAAAGTTGTTTTTCGTGTCGCTCACATTAATCCGTTTTCAAACAAAGCTTGTTTTTGCTGTTACAGAATGAATGTTTATAATATAAATTTACTTAGGAGTTAGTTTTTTCAAAATGATCCGGACTAGAAGTTGTAACTCTGATAGAGAAGTATCAAGCAATAAGGCATAAAGATGCAAATTCTTTGCTTTTGCCATGTCGCCAGCCCACATCGTTTCCTTAAAAGGTGTCCCTAGCTTGTTACAACAGAGCGGCCTATCACCGATTACATTGTATTTCTATCAGCCTCTAGTCTGTCCCTAAGTAATTAAGTTCAAACATATAATATTGGATTATTAACGTTTCGTAAGTGTTCTCTGAGAGCAGGTCTCCATATTGCCGCCAATACGTTACCCATAAAGTTGAAGGGATACAAAATTGCTAAAAAATATGGAAGAACAATGTTCCAATAGTGTAAATCAAGCAGATGTCAATGTTTATATTATACATGTTTTGATACAAATCTAACTGGTGTTCAAAGTACCTCATTTCCAGCCTAGTAAGACAGAATCCCTCATTTTTACATTCATACCGCGCCAGATACGTTACCATCATTTGAATGGATACAAAATTGCTAAAAAATATGGAAGAACAATGTTCCATATGTGATAAATCAAGCAGTTGGCAATGTTATATTATAACTGTTTGCATACAATTTCAAGTACCGTAAATTTTCCCAGCCCTAGTAAAGAAGAAATCCCTCTGTTAATTCACTCAACCGCGCCAGATACTTACCTCCCTCCCGCTAACAACACTCTGCAAAACGCCATGATACAGAAAGTCGAATACTACAGCATGCTTCAGTATGAAGGTAATACCTGATAAGGTATAGAGACTAAGTCGGTGAAGCACGTACTTTCATCAAGAACCGCACGACTAAGAAAAAGGCCGGCCAGATACGTTATCCAGATACGTTACTTCAGTGTTAACGTTAGGCTATTATACTAAAAAATCCGATATTGTTTAAGATCACCCATGCATTGTTCCATGTTCTGAGAATATTAAAGTTTACGATTTTCAGAAATTCCTTAATGTTGATATTTGGTCGTTTTGGAGACCAAACGAACACTTTATCGGAGAATGGCCCCATGTGTTAAATTTTAATACAGCATTTGACAACTGAGCTAAAGACGACAGTCTGGACTCTGATAAACATCGTAACTGCTATAACTAACTACTACAACTAAGCTTAATTGCATTATTACAGGCCGGACTGGAACTACTGCGTGGTAGATTAAGAGTCACTTGCTGCATAGTTGTTGAGAGCTTTTAAAAATAAAAAATAAACTAGAGAATATATATAGAACAGAGATTAAATGCAACTGTATTTCAAAGAGAAGCACTTGAGCTACATGATGGAGGTGAAGGAAAACATAAATGATTGATACATTAACAATACTGTCCATAATTGAAATGTAAATTTCTACAACTAACTATTAACTGTAGATATATATCATGAGAACAGCTCTGGCAAAGTCAATAATTAAGGCTAGCTTGGGGATATTCTCAAAGTGCTGGGAATATCTCTGGATGTTATGCCAGCATAGGAAAAAGAAAAGACAAAATGGGGATCTTACCTCTTTCACAGTGGCGTAACCAGCAGGGGGCGCAAGCCCCCTGCTCAGAACCCTTGCCCCCCCCCCCCACCAGCCCCCTCCCCCCAAATGAACCAACCTTTTGTACAGTGTCTATGGAGAAGGACCCAAATTGGCCCCCTCAGAAAATGCCTCAGCACCCCTTCTGCCTCCCCATTTGCAAAGGTCTGGTTACGCCACTGCTCTTTCATAACAATGAAAGTGTGTATTGTGTGATTGGTTTAGTTTGTATTTAGACTGTGTTTGCTGTAAATACTCCACTTGAGATCTTAAAATGCCTCTGAATTTGGGACTGCTAAATTCAACACTTTCAACCTTTTAAATGGAAAATTCATCCTTATTTACTGTTGTTTTTCCATGTCATACAAAGCAAAGACACAAGTTACATGTGCGAAAATTAAATATGTACGAAAATGCAACTCGTACTTTGCAATTCAAATTAGATATTCTTTGCAGAAAACATTCCCAAGAGTATCAAGAATACAAAATTGTTGGGTGCCAAAAGTATCAAAAGTAGGTCAAATTTAGATTTCCAAAACGTAGCTGCTTTAAATGCGGCCACAGGGATTGTTTACTTCTGATTTCTAGATCAATATTCTGCCAAATTCAGAGGAACTTTACCAATGTGAGTCTCTTGGGAGAATCAACAAACTTCAGTTTTTATTCCTAGCTCATTTATGTTTATTTCATTAGGTTCAGACTTGCAGGATTGCAAGTTTGATATCCGGTCATCAGCCCAACTTCCAATGACAGATGGTTTCCATGGCGATTTAGTCTCCAGGTCTTAACATGGTCAATCCGGTGGGATTAGCTTTTTGGCACATTCAGAAGAATGAGAAAAACAAGTATCTATTTCATTGTTTTCAGCTTGCATAATTACAAAATTCTGAAATTGCATCATGTTGCTTACAAAAAAGTTTTACACCAAACTTAATTTAAGCTGCAATTTAGTGGGTTTTTTTTTTGTTATACAAGGGCACTTCTATGAATAAGCTGTAATAACCAAGTCTTAATTTTGTGACCAGTGACCTTAAAAGGAAACCCTAAAACTTGTTGTGGTTGATTGAGGGGAAAGGGGCTTGATCAGGGAGAGGGAAAGAAATTACAGAAGATGATGATAGAAGAATGGGATTAGGAGAGTGATGGGAGATGAAGAAATTGAAAGAAGGTTAAAAGGGATGACCACCAGGAGTGGGGAGGGATGAGAGAGGGAGAAAGTTGAGAGAAAGTTGAGAGAGGGAGAAAATGTTGGAAGAGGAAGAGAGAGAGAGAGAGAGAGAGAAAAAAAAGTTGGGAGTGGGAGACACTGAGACAGAAGGTATGATGCAAGTAGGAATAGAGCAATAAAGAGATAAGGGAGGGTCCCAGGGGAGTTCTCAGATTTTTTTTGGGTAGGTACATGTATGTGCCACCCGGATTTCCAAAATTGAGGCTCCGGAGCTGATTTGAGGCCCCAAAAATGGGGTCTTTGGAACTCGGTTTTCTGAAAATTTCAGAAAATAAGCTGCAACTCCCTTCAATTTTCAGCTACTTTTTGAGGAGTTTTGAAGAAAATTTGGTAAAGAATGGCTTTGGACATGAAAAGTAGGGAATCTGGAACTGAATTGTCCTAATGGATGGTCCCTGGAGCTGAAAAAGAGCCTGAAAAAGAGGGTCTTATAGGCGGCACATACCCATACTTCATCCCAAAAAGAAAGGGGAAATCAGGAAAAGAGTATGAGCAACGATAGTAGGGGAGAGAAAGAAAAGGAAGGGGAAGGGAGCAAGTAAGGGATAGATAGAGAGGAAAGCTTGGGGAAATCAAAAGTGAGAGAGGAGAGAGGAGAGGAGAACAGAGGGAAATGATAGAATGAGAAAAAGTGGAAGAGAACAGGAAATTTTCATATTGGCCATTTAAAAACCACGCATATGAGTTTTCTGGAGTCTAACGGATGCATTCTATTACAGCCATTATATTATTTCCAACACTGCAAGCCGTTCAAAATTTGATCCAAGAAATTAAGGACACTTTGTCGAAAACTGTCGAAAATTGTACGTGGAGTGACCAGTGTCAAGACCATGGAGCAATGATTTATGTAAGTACAGTTTTACCATGCAAATTACTTATTATTTTAAACACAGCACATCTTCTAAGAAAGGTACTACCAAGATATCTTCATTATAACAAAATGAGCCATCTGGGGCGAGAATAGCAGTGAAAATGCAAATCTCCAATTATAGTCTGATTATTATTCGTGTCAGTTCATGCATATTGTCGAGGGTATGGTTTTACTTGGAGGGGATGTGTTGATACTGAAATTCAAAAAGCCGAAGATATAGTGGAGTAGATACATTATTAAGCGTAAATGTTCCTTTATTGCAGATAAAAGCTCCAAAATTTGGTATAATTGATTTAAAAGTAAATCAAATTTCATGATCCCTTTTGAGTTAATCAGTATAAACATGCAATGTTTGATAATCATCATAGTTGTCCTGTCTATGTGTAGAAGGTGCAAGAATTTGCTAAATAAAAATGCACTTAAATGATTTTGCCTGTATGATATATCTGATGGTTTTGCCACCATTCGTTTAATTCAATCTAACCGACATCACTTTCGCTTGAAGAGAGTGTGGCGATCAATAAGTCACGCTCTCCTATGTGTACGCATACATGCCATACAGCACGCTTCTTATGTTCATCAATAGGTTACTGGTTCACATCAATGAACAGATTAAATCTTATGAATGGCAATCGATCTTCAAGTGACGCCATGCAAGAATGTTGGCCTCAATCCACGCCACATAAAAGTGGTATTGATTTTCCTGGATGAACGCGCAACCTCTCAACACGAATAGAATCGTCGAAAACTTTTAATGAACTGACACGAATAAAAAATCACACTACAGGGATGAACTTAAAAATATGTTTTAGCCGTGGAAACAGCTCTCTACAAGTCTTCAGGTTTCTAGTTCAGAAAAAAAAAAATTAAAAAAATCATTAACATCCAGAAAAATCCAAATTAAGATTTTAAAAAAAATGACAACAGGTGGTATGGGGCCTACTTAACAACATTTAGGGACTTTTATACCAGAGTTTCTTAGACATTCTCAGTTTTGTCCCATTACAGTTCATTTTCTAGAAACCGTAAGTTGTACCAGTTTTGTCTAAAATTTGATTCTTGCCCCTTAAATTTTTTATATCACTTGCAACATGCAAAACTGTACTTTGTGAGATATTAACTAGTTTATTTGCCTAAGAGTTTAGACTTGCAGGGTTGTGGGCTAGAGAGGGAAGCTTACATCTGTGGAAAAATGAGAAAAACAAAAGCCAAGAAATCGTTAGGCAAGAAACATACATCATTAAGTAATCTGCAAGAAGAAAAACAGAGTGAAAACTATGAATGAACTAGCTCTATTCTGACATGCCAGAAGATGGGATGATGTAATGTGATTTTGGGCTTGTGCTGGGTGCCATGTTTTTTTTAAGCTGATGAATGGCATAAAAATACCTCAGTGTTATTTTATTGAAGCATTTCCAGTAAATTCACAATTATGCGGTAGCAATAGCACCTTCATCCCTTGTTAGTAAGGACTGGTAATACAAAGCAGCAAGCGTATGGCTATGGCCACTGGCAACACCCAACAAGCATAGCATAAATTACCAAAGTTTTGCATCAAATAAGCAGAATTCTAATGGAATAAATTTTTTTTGGGGGGGGGGGAAGATCCAGCGGGGGAGTCGACCAGTTGAAATAACTGTTGACAAGGATGTATTTTAAATAAAATGTATACGTCAAGTTTGACAATAGCATTTTGAAACCAACCACTTTTCTTTATGATAGACCCCTTCAA
The DNA here is from genome assembly GCA_023653785.1 of Ophioderma brevispina. NCBI lineage: Eukaryota > Metazoa > Echinodermata > Ophiuroidea > Amphilepidida > Ophiodermatidae > Ophioderma > Ophioderma brevispina. Next base: position 114,204 of record JAMKCH010015730.1, read on the forward strand.
GTTCAATGGAGTTGGTGCATGTGCGGAACATTTCATGTGTAAAGTTAATGCAATATTGATCGTGATGATCAGGCAATCACAAAGGGGTCATTTCTCGAAGTAAGGTAGGTCTTGTATATTAAAATCAGGTCAAAATCAGCCCCTTTACCACATATAGCATGGAAAACTTCACCAAATGAATAGGTTATAGAATGTTTTTATGGTAACTAGGTACCACCATTGCTTTGAATTATCTCAAAGTTTTTTGTGTGGATCCTCTTTTGAAGAAAGCTGTGGATCATGCATCACCTTTTCTGAATGTTTTCCAATTATCTAACCTTTTCCTCGGATGACCTTTGACCTTGCTATGTGACTTTTGACGTCTTTAACACATGGGGACTTCCATGGTGCACTCAAAGTTATTGACTTGTGCTATCTAAATCCCCTCGCTATGCTTGTTGATTCGTGCTTCCAAATCCCCAAGCATAGCGAGGGGATTTGGAAGCACGAATCAACACTTCATGTGCATTCTCCTTAAAATAATTTGAAATAAAACAAGAAAGCTATTTAATGTCAACTACATGTATCTGTGCACTATACTGTATATGTCTCCTAGGTGAAAGAACTAAATATTATGACCTCAATATATATTCTTAAAGAGACACTGGCACATTTGAAAAATAGTGCACCCTCAAGATTTTTCAAAATCGATATTTTTGCATGGTTGTAAAGCCTTTATATACAAAAGCCCTCACCCGAAATGATTAAGACCAAATCAGCTTCCTTATGGGTAAACGGAACGATTTTGTAATTTAGCGTCGCCGGCGACGCGAAATTCAGCAGACGACGAAAATGGCGTTTAACACAAGAACACGCACGCCGTATGCATGTTTCTCATGCTATGCACACTGTTTGACAGGTCTATAACCTTTGTGGTTTCAATATCAGTGATTACGAGTCAAAAATATTCATGTAATATACACATTTGTTGATTAAAGTTATGGAAAACTTAAAAGTAGCCTACAAATTACCTGGATATCTTTATCCTCATATCAATGTCCCTATCTGTTTTGGGGTATGTTATTTTTATGTGTAAAATATATCTCTGTTCTTCCAATGGCCTAGACTATCATTTGAGAGCAAATTGAATAAATTTCATATTTTGTGAAAATGTGCCAGTGCCACTTTAATTTCCAAGTCTAGTATTCTGAAAGGAAGTCTAACTTTAGACCTGGGTTTAAACCAGGGTTAGTCCTACATGAGTGGACTTTTTTCCTTCCAACATACTCTAAAAATGTGCTGTAATGGGTACAAAAATTCCTCATGGATGGGCGATTTCAGCCCATCCATGAGGAATTTTCTCACCCGTTATTTTCAACTTTCTTAGTATGTTGAAAGGAGAAAAAGGTCCACTCATATAGGCCTATCCCTGGTTAAACCCGGGTCTAAAGTAAGACTCCCTTTCAGAATACCAGCCCGGGGAGGGTTCTCAGGGGTATGTTGGATACCCATGCTCGTTCCAGGGGTTCTGAAAGGGTTCTAACGGGACCAAGTTTCAGTGAAAATATACCCCTTACGGGACCAGTTTTTGGCAAGTTTTCAATGAAAATATACCCCTAACTGGACCAATTTGCAGTGAAATTATACCCCTTGCAGGACCTGTTCTAAATAAGTGAATAAAAGCTATACCTTTAAAAATCCAATATACAAGAAAATTTACACTTGTGCTACTGCATGAAAAATTATACACACTCAGGGTTATTTGCTGATATGTTTAGGTTAATTTTTCCTATTTGTATCATTGAACCAGTCACAATCACAACTGAATTTGATACCCCTAGCGGGACTAGAACTTGATTATTGTGAATTTGATACCCCTAGCGGTAGTCCCGCATTTGCAGCTAGTCCCTCTTTTTTTTGGAACAAGCATGGGTACCCGACCAAAATCCAAGAATCCCCCCCCCGGTACCAGCCCAAAAGTACTCCTTTTTTGTCCCTGCCGAACGAAGTTCGGGAGGGGACTACAAAATGGGCTCCGTCCGTATGTCCGTCCGTATGTATGTCCGTGACAAAAATGTTAACCCTGGAACATTTGGGCATATCTTTTTTTCTGGATGAGCTAGAGTAGCCAAACTTGGGTATATTGTAGGAGGGGAACCCCCCTACTAACCTTAATTCATTCCCCCAGGGGTCCCCCCTGGGTCTGTCAGGGGGTAGGGGAAAAAGGTCAAGGCAAAAAGGTCAATACTGCACAGAAAATGTCAATATTTGGCAATATTTTGTACGATATATCTGGAGTTCCGTAAGGGCTACGATGATGTAACATGGTGGAAAGAAGCGGGTTGATGAGTTCTCGACCTGATTAGATTTTGGGCGTAAAATATGCTAATTAAGTATCTAATTTGCATAATTTAAGAAAATTTTCCCGCAAGGCTTGTAACAGTTTATCATCTGGAGTTCTCTAAGGCGTATGATGATGTTAATTGGTGGAAGGAGTGGGTTGAAGAGTTTCTCGACCTGATTGGATGTTGGGTATATTTTGGCAAATTACATATGCAAATGAGCTAATTATATGCAAACATTGGCTCATCTCTCTCTTTTTGAAACGGTTGCATCGGATGCACAATTCCTTCACTGCATGAAAGTATTCATGGTGCCGCATCTTCTTTTGCCATGTGAAAGTGTGTGATATGCGCTCAGGTATGCAAAGGAAGCTAATTAAATAGCATAAGTGCTGTAATCGGCTAACCGTGTACATCGGATATACACAATTCCTTCGCTATGTGAAAGACCACTCCTACTACAGCTTGTGGTGTGAACATAACTTGGGTCAAAGTGCTTGTGGAAGTTGTGGGCCAATTAAAGGCATTTTTTGATGCAGTTGATCTAAGTAAATATGCATAAATGCTGTATCACTGAAACGGTACATTGGATTTGCAAGGGTGGGGTGGTCGGGTCGGAAATGGAGGGAAGGAAGGGAGGGAGGGGGGGGTGTCCGGGGAGGGGGGACAGGTGGGGTGTCGGTGAGGGGGATGGGTTGGGGTGAGTTGGGGAGGTGGACGGGTGGGGTGTTGGGGTTGGGTGTTTGGGAGGGGGACAATTACCGGGGTGGGGTTCATATGTAGGCATACATTGTAGTTGCATTTAGCGCATGTTCTGATCGGGATATTCGGCGGGGACATATTTTACACGCATCGCGGAATCAGTTCGCCTTGTTACGTTTTGTCTTCTTGATCGGCCACTCAAATGAAATGTGATTTGACAGCACTTAAGTCCTGAAGTCCTTACTTGTGCATTATGTTTTTGTAATATTGTGCTGCTTTTTAGATTAGATTAAAGGCAGACTCATAGATTTTTTGCAAGGGATGGGCACCCTCCCAATTTAGAATTAAGCATTATGTGACTATCTTAAGTTCTGGTTGACCCATTTTAAAATAATAAACAATAAAACAAATATATTTTTTGAAATCTCTGACACCTGCCTTAAAATAAGGGATCAACGACGCTAATTACCCTAGTGTAGTAAGAAGTTAGTAAACCAAAGTTTTAAATCCAGTTTTGTCCCCTAAAGCCGGGGTGGCCGTATTCACCCCTCACATCGTAGCAATCGCCCTTACTCCCTCCTTCCACTTCACCCGATTCAATGCATCCCCCATCCTCAAACCCAACCCTCCTAACTCGCCTCCTCCACTTGCTTCCTCTGTCCTCTTTGGACGACCCCTCTTCCTCAAACCACCCCCTCGAACTCCCAAAGTCCTTTTTAAAACATGCTCCTCATCTTTCCTCAGCAACGTGCCCATCCATCTCTTAACAAGACACCATTCACCTTGCCAGTCGATCAGGAGCCCACCTCTTCCAACCCAACTCAGCATCAAATCCTCAGTCTTCTTCCTCTCCATCAACTTCACCCCAAACATTGCTCTCATCATTGCCTCTCTGTCCTTCTCAAATCCTCATCTAATTTTACCGGGCACCATGTCTCACTCCCATACAGCATCACTGATCTCACACACTCTTGTACAACCATCCCTTTCATCTCAAGGAAACTTCTGTCCCTATTTAACAACTCATACCACATTCTCTAAATCTTCAAACCCACTCATACTTACCGGGCTGTCACGCCGCCTCACATCCACCCCCGCATACCCTGTCCCCCTAGGTATGTGAACTCTCACTGTTTTCCACCTCATCACTAACTTTTTCCACCTCCTTCCCCACTCCCTCACTCCCTTCTTTGCATCTTCCTCCACACACAAAATCTCTTGCCAAACTTGGAGTCACTCCCTTCATCTTTGTGCATCTCCTGAATCCATTTTCCCCAGACATTTCTTTCTCACACCACACTGAATTTGCCCTCAACCTCTTTCCACATATTCCACTACTAGGATCCACTTTACACACTAACACCTCCCCCGTCCTCCCCACTCAACCATCAATTTTGTCTTCCCACGGTTTACCTTCAGACCATCCACTCTCAAATGCCTTCTTCCACTTCCAGAACTTCTCCCTCAAACCCTCTCATTGTCTCACAACATTAAAATTAGTCATCAGTCAAGAGCATCGTTCTCACTCTCAACCTTCCTTGTGCACTTTCCGTAACTACATCAACCACATTGCAAACACCAACGGCACAACACAAACCCGGATGCACACCCACCTTAACCTCAAACTCCCAGAAAACGCAGACCCTACTCTAACTCTTGTCTTTGCTCTTTCATACAACTCCTCAACCGCTCCAACCACCACTTCTGGTATACCCTCTTCCTTGTCCTCATCGCCCACTCCATCACGTTCCTCGTACTTCCATCAAAGCCTTCTCCAGATCCACAAGCACATCTACAGCTTCTTCCTTTTGCTCGATATTCCCTTTTGTCAACCTCCTTCAAAATGAACACTGCATCTATCGTACCCCTCCCTGGCATAAACCCGAATTGTATCTCATCCACTTTCACTATCCTCCCAATTCTATTCTCTAGTACCCTCTCCACAATTTTCATCGCATTCTCCAACAACTTCCACCCCTATAAGCACCACAGCTCATTGCATCCTTTTCCTTTTAAAAATGGGAACTACCACACTCACAGCCCAATCCACCGGCATTCCTTCCTCCTCCATCTAACAACCCTCTGACACAACTCCATCATCTCACCAATCCCTATCTCTCTCCACTCACACTAATCAGCTCAACACTCACTTCCGAGGGTCCAGCAGCCTTCACGGTTTCATTTCTCCAATTGCATTTCCACTTCCTACACGTCTTCCCGACTGACTCTCTCAACTGGCCCTTCCACAACACATCACAGCCTCCACCCTCTGATCCATTCTTCTCCTTCTTCATTATTCTCTCCATATGCTCTTTCCCAGACCACCTCTATCTTTCTCACTGAAATTCAACTTTCCTCACTTCCTCTCATACATCTGCCCCCTTCAACTCTCCTTTCCTTCCCTTTTCATTGCCTTCCTACCTTATACACCTTGTTTTGGGTTCTCCCTCACGCCACTCACCCCCCTTCTCAGCATCCTCCTTCATAGCCCTCGCAACCACTTTCTTTTGCTCGCTTCTTCAATCTCTTACTATCCTCAACTTTATTCTTCTTCCGTACCATTTTTTCTTTCTCATTTCCTTAAACTCATCCTTCTTTCCTCCGATCGCCTCCTTCAACCTCATCATTCCACCACCCCATATCCTTCCTGTCTCTCCTCCCTTTTCTTTTCCTTCCCACCCTTCAATCACATGCCTGTAACACTCTTCCAGTAAAACACCCCCAACCGATCGCACACATCCCCCACAAGCTCACCCACTCTCATCCAAAATCTTTCTTGTCTCTTCTTTCAGCTTCCATACTTTCCCCTCCTCCTCAATGCACTACCTGCCTCACCACTTTTTTTCCCTACCCCTATTGTCCACATCCGCCACCAACCAACCTGTGTTGAATTCCCCTGAGATCACCTTAACATTCTTCAGAAACTTTCTCCTCTCCTTTACCCACAAGCACAAATCAATCTTGACTCGTTTCCAGAACTAAGGTCACTTTCCTCCTGTCCTCTTTCTTAAACCACATATTCCTATACACAAACCTCCTTCTCATCACAACAAAACTCTAACAGCATCCTCCCTTCCAGATTTCTCTCCCCAAACTCATTACTCCATGAACCCCCCCCACACCTCGATCCCTTTTCCCCCATTGCCCATTGAAATCACCAACACATAGGACTAACTCACCCACACTTGCATATCCCATTCTCTGCCATCTCATCATAAAATGCTCCTTCTCTTCAGGCTTTCTACCGCTCTGCGGAGCATAGCCAATATGTCTCACTACCTCTCCTCAAAACCATTACAACTGTCATCACCCTATCGCTCCTCCTCCTTCTCACCTCCCACTACCTTCCCCACACAGTTCCTCCTTAATCAATACTCCCACTCCCCCCATTCCATCGTTATTTCCTGGCCATATTCAAGAATCGTTCTTTACAAGATTCTCAGTAATCTTTGACTGCATAACATGGACTCTTGACCAAACCATGACCAAGCCTGACCAAACCCTGACCAAGATGTGCAATAAATTGAAAACAATTTTCACAAGATTGAAGATAATTCTTGACAATCCTGAGTATGTATTACATCAATCAATCACTCAATCAACTTGTTACACAATGATGACAAGTATGTACTAATTGAAAGCAATTTCTCTTAATTGCTATAAAAGGAATTTGATGCTGATTGAATAAATTATTTTGGTGGTAGTTTAATTTTGCTTATTCTATAAGGATCATGAAGAGATAGCACCCTCTAAATGAACCATATTTGTTTATCTTGCATTGCACAGGATTGTTTAGCTAGCTCACCTAAGAACAATTAGAGGGTACTGCAAGGTATATAAGCTGCAAATTGCAATTTTGAATTCCTCACCAACATTGTGGTGTAGCCTCATGTTGCTGATCAATCCGGTAGCGTCCACATTACGGCCAAAGATTAATTATTAATGTTTGCTTGGAGTATAAGTGCACCAGTGTTTTTTGTTAGGTTTTTCTTTTTGGGCATCTATATTTTTCATACTTTTAAGATGCTATCAGTATCATTCGAAGTACTTCCAGGGCCGATTATTTTTTTTAGGGGGTGCAGAATCTTGAAAAAGTAGGCCTTTTTTGAAAATGGGACAAAACCCCCGAAATGGTACTTTTTTGGACATCTTCATCACACCAAGAAGTGAACTTTCCCTAAAAGGTCCCTAACTTTTGGACTTTTAATAAAATAAATCAGCCAAAGTGGTCTTTTTGTGGAACTCCTGCACCCCCCCCCCCCCACGAAATAACTTTATGTACTGACTACTTCAATTTTCATTTTTAAAATATACTAGTTAACATAAAATATTTGCACATAATAACACTTGCATTTCAATAAACAGCTCTGCTACAAATATTGATGAAAGATACACAGTGTACAAGAACTACTAAGGCCTACATTTTTTGTATTAATTAATTAGGTCCATTTACCTTGGAATATTACACCACATCAATCATACTTGCATGGCAATTACTGTAAAAAATGTACTCATCAATAGTTAAACAAATATTTGTTAGCCTACTGTTTGTGTTTCCTTTTGTTTTTGTGTAAATGTGACAATCAACATTAGTACCATAAGGGCAATATACTCAGCAACATTTTCTAACAGGAAACTATAACATGGAGGCCTATCAAGAGATGTGCAGATCAGGAATTACAAGATTCACAAGACTCACAAGGCCCCATTCAAGGCTTTTGGTGTATTCTTTTGGGTTGCAATCTTGTAATCTTGACAGTCAGGGAACTTGACTTGTAGATAATACACATAGGGTTCAGAATCATTGGGCTCTTTTTACAAGATTTGAGGGATTCTCTTGTTCTCAGCTCAGAAAATCCAGCATTGGCCCTTAATGTGGATTGGAGTAAATTATGGTTTGATTGGAGTATAGTGCAGTGTTTTTTTTTATAATTATTTTTCTTAATTGTGGGTGCTTTATTTTTCATACTTTAAGATAATTTGGATTATACACTTTTGTATAGAAAAAAGCAATTTACCACAACTTTCATTTGAATATACTATTATTGCAATTAAGTTCTAACTTTCTGTATTACAATGACCCATACCGTACTGTGCAAATAATTTCCAGTACACATAAACAACCTATGTTACACTCTGTAAGCATACTATAGTGGAGGAGTTCAGCAACTAAATATTTAGCAAGTGAAAGAAGAAAATACAAGTTTTCTAATGACACCAGAATCTCAGGTTTAATTAATTCTGAAAACGTTCATTGGTTTTCTGCAAACTTTACAAACCTCAAAGCCAGGAAAGGTTTTAAATGCCTAGCTAAGCCCAGTTTACACGGTGCATTTTCGTGCATGCACTTCTGCCAAGAGATCCTCAGGAGAGTAATGCACGGAAAAAATGCATGTCTAAACTGGAAAATGCATGGGTCATTATGGTCTGAATTTTCGTGCATACATTTAGAACAAGTTCTATTTCCATGCATAGATTTGATGTTCCCAAAGGGAGGCAATAAAATCTAGACCAATGAATGTCCATAGAAAAGGGCAACTGGAGTTGATTCACTGCACTAAAAAGGGACAGACTCAAGTTCAAGCTGCCAACTGATCAACAGCTGGCTAGCAGGTGTCAAACAATAAGGCAATGAAAATTAGCTGAATTATAAAAGGAGGAAAAATAATTGTCCTTGCAATCTTATAAACTTGCCATACTGTTATTTAACAAATAAGTATTTGCTGGTCTTTAAAAGTAATTATCAGTGTAAGTTTGAGGTTCTTTGTTGGCCTTTTAGTGTTTCTTCTATCTAAATGACCTTCAATTGCACTTTTAAACTTGCATTAATATAATGCCCCATTTTTTTCAGAATGAGCTCCAGTAAATAATCTATGGTGAACAGATGATACTTGAAAATCAGAATTATAATTTTTAGTCTTTCTCTCTCTCCTCTCTGTTAAACGGTTTGAAATTCTACTACCACCCTGAAATGCCATTGACCTTTTTTTTGGTCACATCCTATGAGAAAAGGCCCACTTATGCACCGTCTAAACTGGCTGCTGCATTGGTAATAAATTTTCAAACCGAGTGGAAAATGCATGCGTAAAAAAATGCATCGTGTAAACTGGCGTTCATCCTAACGTTTTTATTGAACTAAAACTCATTGACATTGCCAAACTGCATCACAAATCAGTTTCCAGAGTTCACTTGACCAAAGTGACCTTTGTTAAACCTAATCCACTTGAGCTGGCATCATAGCATAAAGACAATTATTGAATACATTGCCTATCATCAGACAAACTCTCTCTTACAGGGAAGTATCCCCAGCATTGTTGCCAACAGCCGCGTTTTACCCCCGCACAATTGGGCTACTTTACATGCCTGCCGCGCCTAAATAAAGGCCGCCGCGGGTTTCCCCAAATTGGCCTACTTTTCATAGTCCCAGGCGCGGCACCCGCAGGTATCCTTTATCCCTCTGTACCTCATTTATTTCGAGCTCCCAGAAATTTTTTAAAGGTCCGTATTTGATTCGCGCGTCCTTTCTTCTTGGAAAAATGCTTTACCCACCTGCCCTTCACTACTGGAAGGGGGGGGGGGGCGGGTGGTCACTCGGGTAATAAACTCGATAGGGTATGACAACAATAGTACAACTCTCAACTTCATCCCATTATTCTGAGTGCGTTGTCAGCCTTTGTGCTCCGTACACGACGGGGAGTACTAGTAGGCGCTCACTCAGGTATAACAGCAAATAATAATCCTAACAAAAAGTGACCGTCATGGGTGGTACAAATTTCAAGGGTAGGGGTTCATTCCCGGCTCACTGGCGTGAAAATGCGTGAGAGGGAATTAAACATGTTAGGATTGTAAGTTAAAAAGGACACGACGCATGCATCCTTTTCTGTGGCGTATATAATCAAATGATTTGGGTATTCGTCATTTTTTCGTTAAAAAAAAGTGCCCTCCATAAAAATAAATAAAAAATAAAATATAAAAAATAAATATATGTTAAAAATCAGACTAATATGGCATTTTTTCGTAAAAAATAGCGCCCTCACACGCCGCTTAAAACGTGAAAAAATGGGCTACTTTTTGGCCATTTGGCGTCGCCTTGGCGCGGTCCTTTGCCGCGGGTAGGCGAAATTTTTGTTGGCAACACTGACACCCAGAATAAATTAACAGTACAAACTTGTGAAAAGCATATACTGTCTTTCGGGGCTGTGTATAATTTGGGATGAGGGTGAGCTTTATAATTAGCTTTTTCATTCTGAGAGGTTGTTGTAAGAAGCAGCAAGCATCAGTACTCAAATTGTTACGAGCTCCTGTATCTCCATACATAATTCATAGTAAGAAGATACACATTTCATTAAAATTGGTAAAGAGCGGGAGATGTGAAAACTTTTTGGAGAGGGGCTGTAACATTTATTTTTGAGAAAAGTTTGCTTAATTATCAAACCATTTATTATAGTAAACTATTACCCACCCGAGAAATGAACAAAACACAGGAAGCAATGCGATATGAATGTGGCACATATTTCCAGGAGTTAGGTCTCATATGTTAATTCCCAATTCCAAATCAAACTCCTATTTATTTCCAAATCCAACACAAAGTATTTCAAATATTATGTATCAAATTCCAGTTTATTTCCAATTCCAAATCAAACTCCTATTTATTTCCAAATCCAAATCAAAGATTTCAAATATTTATGTATCCAAATTCCAGTTTCTTCCAATCCAAACACTCAGCGACCAGCAATATATAAGCCACTGAGGCTCCCACTCATCAGCAATTGCAAAAGAACCGGTTACCGCGGAATGAACAGGCCTAACTACACATTCGAAGTTCCTGTTATAATCTAATGCACACTGCGACTATTAATATACTAAGCCGGTGTGTTCATACACCCAGCAATTTGCCAAAGAGGTACCGATCCAATATAAGCATAACTTCACACTGAAGTCCCCAAAATTAGTCCTTATTGGAATACATAGTTTACAACTAGTTTGCTCGAGGAACTGACCTCATCCACTAGCTAACTTAAGTTACATCCCAAATTTCATTTATACAGACTATGCTTCCAAAGTTCAATTTATAGAAGGTTCAGATCCATTAAATGACCCAATTTCTTAAATTTTCCGAACAAAACAAAAAATTCAACATAATCGTAAGATAAAACAATCTCCCAAAATTCTAATTACAAAGACAAGGTTCAATCATTTAAAAAAGCATAGTCAAAGATACCATAACCCAATAAAACCTAAATTGAGGAAATTACAGACCTTCTGCTGGTCTACCACACATAAATGGGAGGAGGGGGGAATTTTATAAGTGTCCACAATCACAGAAGGGCGACTATACTCCCCGGTGTGGCAAATCGCGAAGTGACCATTGCCAAGAAAGCCGATCACTTCCCCGAAAATACCACACCCTGATTGGTTGTGGTAGACAAAAGGGTGAAGACGCTGGTTCCCATACAATCGTACCTATGCACCCCAAAGAATCAGAACTTTCCTGGTGTTTAATCAGTTTATTGCGTTGTGCAATACACTATATTATAAGTGTTTTAACCACACACCAATTGATCACAACCTGGATGGCAAATGAAACTATGTAGGAATATATTTATAAAAGTGTTATAAGCCAACTGTTTTTGTTTGGGTGTTGGTTATTGTGAGAGAGTGACAATTCGCTTTCGATTGCCCACTTATAGATTCTAACCTAGCACAACCTGTCCAAACACATCAAGGGCAGATAGAGGACACATGCTACACAATGAAAAGTTTTGAAATTGCTGGGGCAATGAATCCTATTATGTGGCACTGCTATGGTAAATTCAACAAAAAGTACGTTTTACAAGGGCCATATATACTCCGCAACATGTTCTAAACTACATAGGCCTGTTAGAAAAGATAATTACAAGATTCGCAAGACTCACAGCGCCCTGTTCAAGGCTTTTGGGTGTAATTCTTTTGTTGCAATTCTTGTAAATCTTGTAAATCTTGACAGTCAGGAACTTGACTTGTAGATAATACACAGTGTTTGAATCATTGGGCTCTTTTTTTTACAAGATTTGAGGGATTTTCTTGTTCTTCGCCAGAAAATCCAAGCAGTGCCCCTGCGCATGTGGATCGGAGTAAATTTGGTTTGATTGCGATTAAGTGCAGTGTCTTTTGTTGCTTTTCTTAATTTTGGGTGTCCTTATTTTTTCATACTTTCAGATGCTATTGGCCCGGCGAATGTGGAATAAAATTATGATTTGATTGGGAGCATAGTGAAGTTGTTTTTTTGTTTTTGTTTTTCCTCTCATCTTAATTTTGGGTTCCTACATTTCTTCGTGGATTCAACATAAACTAAATAGACCAAAAATATTTTAAATTTGTATGAATGAAAGCTAATACATGTAAGTTACATAAGTTTTTAACAATGTCTCTGGCTTGTGCATATACATGCCTTTTTGTCAAAGTAAACTTGTAGTTGGGTCATTCCATGCCAACAAATCGAGTACACCATCACCTTATGGATTTATTTTTTTTTTGATTTATTAAAAGATATTCATGAGAAACATAAACACAGTCCTGTGCTCCAGTGGTAATTGCCTAGATTACCTTGCCTAGATAGCAAGAAGACCGGGTTTGAGAGACTGTATTTTTGTCTTTATTTAATTCTATATAATAGAAACAAAAATCTTCAAATTTGAGCTCTGTACCTCTTTCACAAAGATTGTATTATTGTATACATATATTTTCAAATTATGATGGTATAATTAAGGCTTGCATTGTGGTTACACCCCATCGAAAATTATGCCTTGACAAGGTAAAATGAATGTGGGGCATCGAATTGCACTTAAAAGATGACAATTTTTAAAGATAATTAAAACGCAGTAAGTGAATGTTAAGAACAGGGCGAAAATTGCACTTAAAGGGTCCATGGCCCGATCCCTAATAGCCTCATCCCAAGAAGCACAGATTTTACCGGAAGTGCGCCAACATTTTGGTATCAGAACAAAGGTACTATTGTTCTCATTTACCAGGTGAAATCTTAGGCCAAAGGATGTTTGGTTTGGAAGTAATAAGCGAAAAACTGTGCCCCAATTGGTCGACCAATATTAATTTTACACAGTACTCGATGGTGGGGCCCTTCACGAATCACGTTTTATGCTGTCACTGAAAACGCATTGAAATATAGGTTGCGAATTACAGGTAGGGTTTTTGCGTGAATGGGCCAATCTATTCAAGATGAAAACTTCATATCCTTAATGGGACGGCCATCCCCCTTTAAATAGGATGATTCTGTTCTTGACCCTGTTAAATGTCACCATTCTTTTTTTAATGTAGGAACAGTCAAGTCCATTATCAAATTTTGGAATTTGGGAAGTGGTTATTAGGTCTGTTCAAGCCGATTTAAAATTTAAGTGCATGAAAATGCACAAATATGGGCTATTATATTTAGGGTTAACATATTTATCACAGACAGACAAACTTAAACAGACAGACACACTAGCAAAGCAATCCATATGTGCCCTCTTGCATAGGACACAAAAATGCAACTGACTATACTTTGTCTTGGTTGAAGTATGAAGTGGCGATGCGCGCATACACCCAATGCCGCCTTTCAGTTGCAGTGCGCTTGTGCTTTACCTACGCGCGCGCTTAAAGTCGGTTCAATGTATACGCCCGCGTCGCTACTTCATACTTCGAGCTGGACAGAGTATAGATAACCACATGGCATATAGGTGGTATATTATACATGTATCGAGGGACCTTCCTTAACATTTACAGGCATAACTTGTCATATCAAGCTTAATTAAATCACTTAAATTTGTTGATTAGATTATAACACAATAGCTCATCCTTTGTTAAAATCTAATTGATCATTAAAGTGGCACTTAACTACAATTTGGAGCCAATCTTGATCAATGTCCTGCAAATCTTGGATAAAATCTTGTAAATAAACTGCTGATCTTGAGCATTCATGACTTTCTTGTATATCATATCAGGGCTTGGTCAGGGCTTGGTCAGGGTTTGGTCAAGAAATTGGAACAAGACCAAAATTATTTTGATAGGGGCACCACAACTTATACTTTCTTCCCTCAACTCCCACCATCCTAGCCCCCCTCCCCTCTCCACCTCACTTCCTGCACCCCACACACATCAACCTTCCTCTTCCTTAACTCCTCGCATATCTCCGCACCCCTCCCTCTCATGCTCCCTACATTAAGACTTCCAACCCTCACCCGAGCCGCTCATCAGGTTTTAAACCGTCATGGTGCATTGCGCGGCCCAGGGTGATTCCTTTCACCTTTCTTCTTATGGTAGGTAGGTGACACCCACCCCAACCTTTGGGCTGGTTGGTGGCCATGTGTATTTTTCATCATCATGAGGATTTATTGGAATGATTATTTTTAAAGTGCAACCCTTAAACCATATTCTTTCCTAAAAGCAGGCGGGGGGGGGAAAAAAAAAAAAAAAAAAAAGGGGGGGGGGGCGGGGGGGGCACAGTGCCCCCCTGACGACTTTGGCCGGGAAAAAATTTGCAAAAATCACGCTAAATCAGCCGTTTTTTAGCCCTCTGACCGGGAAAAATTGGCCTTTGACCCCCCTGAGAGGGAAAATTTCCCAAGATGGGGAAATTTTCCCCCTCAGAGCGGGCAGGCCCGTTACGCCACTGCACCTAGATGCTCCAAAATACCAACTCATGCAATAGACCCATCACACATATACTTCAATCCTAAGTTACTGAATTTGAATTTAAACTGTCCAAACTGTTGAGAATGAAGAAAAGCATTCTAAAGTTTGCCTGAAGATTTTTTTTTTCAGGAGTGTATTTTTTCAAGATGACAGAGTTAACTTAGCAATGGCCTGATGTTATCAACATGATTTCAAAATTTTCTCACCCGTTACATCACATTTTTAGAGCATTTTGGAAGGAAAAAAGGTCCACTCTTGTAGGACTAACCCTGGTTTAAACCCAGGTCTAAAGTTAGTCTCCCTTTCAGAATACCATCCAATGAGTTTAGGTTAGATATGTGTTCTTTATAAGAGGAAAAGTCCACATGCATGCACAAGGAGTTGAAAACTAAATCCCTGTGGTTCATTTGGACTTGGGCATACGAATCATGAGAATACCCCATCCTTCGGAGGGGACGTTAAGCAGTCAGTCCCATGTACATGGAGAATCATGCCTGTATTATGTAAGTGCAGGCAGCTTCGATAAGAAGACAAAACAAATCTAACTGGAAATTGGTGCCTCACCCTAAAACATTTGCCTTAATACCTTCTATACAGCTTGCATGGTCCTGTTGTTTAGATGGTGAGAGTACTATATTGGTGGTATTAGAATTGTTGGTTCGAGTAATGCTAGCTGCACTGGGATTTCCCCTGCTTGAAGGAAAGATAACTAGAAAGTTGTTCTCTTGCAAGGACACAAAGTTAGGCGTTCGTGACCTTTGACCCCTAAAGAGTGGGTCGTATGAAGAGGTCACAATAGACATATTGTCATCTTTTCTGGAGGTCTACAAGATGCCTCATTCAGATTTGCCATTTAATCCTGTTTTCAATTTTCTATACTGTAAATGTTTGGACCCCTGTGACTCCAGGATGACGTTCGACCGCAAATGGAGCACACCCCATAAGACACCAGATGGAGCTCATTCATATGACGTACAGGCGAGATAATTGCATGACAAGGTCACCATAAGCTTTTTTCATCTTTCATCACGGTGTACTTAATACAACTAGTGGAATTTAGGGGGTGCGACCGCACCCCACTGCGTATGGGCCTGCATGGGTAGATCTGTGTTCAGGGCTCAAATTTAGCACCAGCCCAAAGCACATATTTCTAGTTGTTAACAAGTTGGGCAAGAAAGCTCATATTTCTCATAACCATGGCAAAATTCATGGGCTAAGAAATGTTTGCTTCAGATGGTATGTACAAAAAAAACAAAATATTCCCATCCCTATACATCATTAACCACATACACAGAGTTCTATAAACACCTGGAGATGAAGGAGCTCTCTCATTTTAAAATCAGTGCTAGATGAAGGTGTTTCCAACCTTTTTTGCACAAGACCCTATTTCTAAATGATACGTTTGGGGGTACTCACCTCCCCCCCCCCCCCCAATTACATTTTGAGATAAAACTTTTTGTATATTTTACCAAATCTATTATTCATTTTGGTTTAGGTTTTTTAATCAACAACAAATTCAACTTGACTTATGACATAGTCCAATATGTAAATCCAGGCTCATTTGGATGAAGTGAAGTGAAAGACAAACCTAGTAGCTACTGGCTTATTTGGAAAAACAAAGAAAGCCTTAAAAAGGAATGTGGTGGCTCCGGAGGTGGCTCAAGCAGAGAAGCCTAATTTTCTTTAGCCTGTTGCAGAGTGAAAATGTGACTTAAGCAGACTCATTTACTTGAACAAGAAGCTTCATTTTTCATTAATGAGTTTAGCAATGAATCACAGAGTAACTTTTTTTAGTATGTTAATTATCTAAAAAAAAAAAAAAAAAAAAGTTTGTCCTACTCCCCCCCCCCCCCCAAAAAAAAAACACTTTTTGGTATATTTTACCAAATTCCTATTCATTTTGGTAGGTTTTAATCAACAACAAATTCAACTTGACTTATGACATAGTCAATATGTAAATCCAGATCATTTGGATGAAGTGAAAGTGAAAGCAAACCTATTAGTACTGGCTTATTTGGAAAAACAAGAAATCCTTTAAAAGGAATTTGGTGGCTCCCGGGGTGGCTCAAGCAGAGAAGCCTAATTTTCTTTAGCATGTTGCAGAGTGAAAATGTGACTTAAGCAGCTCATTAACTTGAACAAGAAGCTTCATTTTTCATTAATGAGTTTAGCAATGAATCACAGAGTAACTTTTTTTAGTATGTTAATTATCTAGATTGAAATGTATAAAATTTACTACTTTTAATGAACTTGTCATGGGATGTATGGTTCGAAGTTAACTTGAAGTTTGAATTTAATATTTAATACATGATCAACGAAAAAATTGCTTTGGGTCTAGTTGACACCAGCTGTAGTAGGACTTCATTTGTTGCTTAACTGGCAACACTTCTGCAAAAGCACGCATGTCGACGTGACTTCAGTGGAATTTAGATCAAGCGTAAAGATGAAAAGTATATTACCACCTGTTCAGATCATAGAAAATAAACCTTTTAAATATTTTTGTTCTTTCAGAGTGCACACTACAAAAGATTTCTTTCCTAACCCTATCCATCTATTTTAGGTTTAGTTTTTTTGACGAGACCATTAACCCGGTTGTCAATAGCCAAACATAACCCCCATCATGTTTCTAAGGAAATCCGATGAGAAGGGTAGCTGGTTACCCTGGTAGAACTAAAAAGAAGATCTACCTACAAGGGTGTCAGCTCTGAAGAGCTAACGGCGGCAATCTAGCACATTGACGTCAGGAAGGGTATCCCGACTTGAAGTATATCATGGGTTTAAGTTCTTGTAGTGTGCACTCTATAGACCAGTGGAATTAAGCAACCATATCATGTTTTCCAATATAGTAGGCAATAAAAAAATTATATCACCCACATCACATACCATCTTATGTGACATTTTTTAGGTATTTGATGTGTGGGTTTGTATTGTTGAGTACTACAAATACACCGAACTACAAAAGTGGGTGTGCCCTAATTACTGAGATATTAATTAGGCCTATTTGTCTCACTAAGATTATGTAAAAGTTTGCATTTCACATATAGATCTATTTGACTAGGATTAGGCCAATTCGGCATACGGAATTTCACATACTGTCTTATCTACAGTGCGAGTGTTCTCACATGAATCATGTTTCACATACTGTCTAATATCTTCATCGTATCTACAATGCGAGCTTTCTCTTCACATGAAACATATTTCACATACTGTCCGATCTACGTCTTAGCCACAAAAATCAGGAGGAGAAATCAAAATTTTGAATGTCACATAGAGATCTGACTTTGGAAATATATTTAGAGTATAAAACATATAACAATCTTACAAAAACCAAATTTAAAACAAAATTTAAGTCTCTTCTAAGCGTTATTTTACATGTGCTAAGTGTTGTACATGAAATGTTTCCCTAAACACTTTCAATCGCAATTTTCTCAGAAACAGTGTTTCATCAGATAAGACCATGTGTGATGTGGGCAACGATATAATGTATATGGCAAGTTCAATAAATGTCATTTAAATTAGCACATTACAGCCAGCTGCATGCATTCTGAAAACAAAATTCCAATTGCTTTGAGTAAAATGAACCTCAAACTGCAAATCTTATGCATATTTGTTAGCTGAAGTAAAAGAGAACTTCACAAATACCTAAAAAATCAACGACCATCTGTGGTAAATCAGCGGAATGGCTATGGATTCTTTTTAATGGAAAAATGCAACTTCATCATGGCTATGATATGCCAGTCAGGCGCCACCAACCTATTCCAGTTTGCCATGGCAACTACACCAAATACCTTACAAGTGCAGATGGAGTGCTGAAAATGAGCTGGAAGAATCCATACATTGAGCTTGTGCAAAATGTCTTATTAGTTAGTTATACATAAATGCCGGCTGGACTTATATGCAAAGGCATCAGACTCGATTTAGCGAGACACCATATTCTCTTCAATAAATGCTCCACATTTGATAAAGTCTTGCTTCCCATTTGATGTTTGCTCCCCATTTGATAAATGTTTGCTCCCCATCTGATAAATGCTTGCACCCCATCTGATAAATGCTTGCTCCGCATCTGATAAATGCTTGCTCCCCATCTGATAAATGCTTGCTCCCCATCTGATAAATGCTTGCTCCCCATCTGATAAATGCTTGCTCCCCATCTGATAAATGCTTGCTACCCATTTGGTAAATGCTTGCTCATTTGATAAATGCTTACATAAATGCATATCTAATAAATGCTCCATTTTTTCACCCAAACTGCTCCATCATAAATGCTAAATTCTTCCATGCCATATGCATTTTAGATTAAAAACTGGCTGCATGTTACAATTGCAAAATTGCATGAAAAGAATTCTTAACTTCAACTTTCATTCAATCCAATGCAAAATAATAGTTCATTTTCATTGAAATAACTATACGTAAATTGTATTTTTGCAAGAAAATACTCAATTTTTAGTGGTAACATCCAGGATTACTGATACCACACTTGTTTACGTGGCCACTGCCATATTTAATTTGAACCCAGAAGCATACTAGAAGTGACTCAAAGTTTATATTTTTCTCGCTATAATCAATAAGTCTACAGAGCAATTTTTCCAATGAAAGGTATATTTGCCTCTAATAATGTCCCCTTTCACAAAATGCAACACCCCGGGGCTTTTATTAAAGAGAATATAGATTACGTGATCAGATGTGCGATCCCCACATTAAATTGGAAGCATCGGAACCTATGACCAAATAAGGTAAAACACTGAAAATGAGTTGTATATGTGACGTTATCAGGCAAAACAAGTTGTATGTCGAGCAAAAACAAAAAATTAATTTTTCTATTCAATCTATGTGCCATTTTCTGACCTCAATTAGACTCGGAACAATGAAGTTGAATGCTATAATTAGCTATATCTCAAAATCAATACTAGCGACAAAACTCATTGGACTTGCAGTTCCTGAGATATGGTCATTTTAGTGTTGCTTAGAACAATGAAATACAAAGTAAGTTGAATGCTATAATTAGCTATATCTCAAAATCAATACTAGCTACAGCAACTCATTGGACTTCAGTGGCATACCAACCGGGGGCAGGAGGAGTGCAAGTTTCCCCCTCTGGCTTGAAAAGGCAGGACGATATGGACCAAAATGTGCACTTTTACTCCTCTTCTTAGGGGAATTTTGACCCATTTCAGCCTAAATTTGGGCAAAATTCAAGTAAATCACCGGGACAACTTACAAATTTTGACCCCTCTCGCGGGAAGACTTTTTTCCCGACAAATTTTTGCCCCCTCTGGATCGACTGCCTCGTACGCCACTGCTGGACTTGCAGTTCCTGAGATATGGTCATTTTAGTGTCACTTAGAACAATGAAATACAAAGGAAGGTGAACATTAAATTGGCTAAATCACAAAATCAATATTAGCAACAAACAACTCATTTTAACTTGATCACATCACATATTTTTGAGTTAAAATTACAAACTTGGATGATGTTAACCTCTTGATTCCCTTTGGTGGCTGCTGATGGTACTTTAAAGCTAGTCAAAAGCAGTCCAAACAAAATGTATCCTAGTCAAAGATGTTAGTGGCTTTACACTTAAGCATTGGACCAAAATTAGTTTAATCTTAGGATCAACACCTCGATCCTCTATTTACTTTAATGTACGTACAAAAATTTATGAAATTTAGTGAACTATTGATTAATATATGATTATCAAAAGTGAAATAACTTTAACGTATATCATAAATGCAATATAATAAAAAAATCCATTTTAGAAACAAATTACACTGATGATGCATCAATGCCTCAGTTTCAAGATCTAGTTATGATTAGTTCCAATACCTAAACTGCAAATAATTAGAACCAGGGACACCAGAACCTGCTTTCCTTCTGCAAAGGTACGTAGTTAATCTCATATGCATCTTCTGGCCATCTTTGTGGAAAACCAACTTAAATACCAAAAAACGCTAACAATCCCCTCCGCAGCATGCATGAAACTAGTTAAGTTGATGCCCCACACAGATGGCAAGAAACCGCTTCACACAAGTACCAAAATCACAAAAACATGCCCATCAACAATTCCCATGTTACATATTCATTGTTACAGACCCATCCCTTCCAAAGTCATTAAGATTTCAACCATGATGCAGATAGAGTGGTTAATCAGGAAATAACAACAATAAACCCACGCCTCCAGAGCTAAGTTTGACAAGTCACACGATTGAAAGACTTATTTTAACAAACTGCAAAATAGCGAATTATCTTGCATACACTTAGAGTATGAGATATAAATAACATTTGAAACTAATAATTTCTTGGTTAAAACATGCTAAAATTGGATAAACATTTCATATAGGAGTCCCAAGTATGTAAATGAGGCACTAAAAGGGTGGCTTCAGGTATGATGAAAAATCGCGGCCACCTGATGAACCACTCTGTAGCAAGGTTGAATCCCTTTCAACAACGACAGAATAGACAAGTTCAACTTTTTTTACATGCAGCACAATAAAAAGCAAAAGGGCCATGCTTTGGGAAGTCACACATGTGACCAAATTTTATGTGCTCCCTTGTTGAAAGTGGAAACATTTTTGGTTAGGTTTGGATACAACCTAATCAAAATAATGTTTCCACTTTTGCTATATTGGTTTTGTCATGGAAGCAAATAAAAGTCATTTGTGTGACTTCCTGAAGAATGGCCCAAAAAGATACTTCTTTCTTTCATATAAGAAGTTTATTACATTTAAAAATCTGTGTCACTTTGCAAATAAGGAACACATAATTAAATAGCAGCATTCTCCCTTTGTGGTATCTGCACGTCCACAACAATTTCAAATGAACGCATTGTGTGCATAGTATGCGGCGCGTGCAAGTGCAGCAACTGTGGGTTCATCACCGGTGAACACATGCACTCATGTAGTAAAGGAATCAGAGTTGTTGAATTCAACACACTCACTACAGTATGGAAGGCAACTATACCTTTCTTGTTCTGCAATCTCTCTACGTCATGTTGTATGATGAAATCGAACCCATTCAGCTCATTAGGAATCCAGGAGAACTGCATGAGGAATGAACCAAATGGGAAAAGGTCACGTGGATCACATAATTAAACTAGAATTTCGCCGTTCTCGGCTTTCGTGCTTACTCTATTAAAAGAAATAGGCCGCTGTATAAACACTTACATTTTAGTGACACACCCATAATCTTAACATTTTAATGACACATACACACACATGTACAACAGATTGCAAAAGTGGTCCTGCCAGCTATGCTGGCAGCCGGGCCACAAAAAGAATGACATGGAAATCCAATGAGGGCATTGGCTCTAGAGCAGGGGAGAATTTAGAGGGGCACCCAGTAGCCCCCTCCCCAAATTTTGCAGTTTTTGTGGGCACCAAGGCAGCCCTGTGGAGGTGAGGTAGCACTAGAATTGTATGTAGCCTGTATGTTACTTTGTTGTGTTGTTTAGCACTTGGGAAAAGAAAGGGACGTCAACATCTTCCCCTCCTCCATCCCCTGGCTTGGACAGGCCTGAAGAGCACAGACCATGTATATAATCAAGCTGTATTTTAAAATCATAGGTGATATTTATTGATTGCAGCAAGCCTGCCAGTTCTTCATCTGAATGAGTGCCAATTGAATCGCACATATTTTCTGCAATGTAAAGTTCCGTCAAGGAAATATGTGACCCATACGTAAGATCAAGAACACTGAACATAACCTGTTTAAAAGCTACCTTAGCAGGATCCAATTTAACAGGTACTCTAGCTTGCAAGAGGTTTGTATCACCATCAATCTTTGGTTGCTTAGCAACAGTGGGATGAACAGAAGCCTTTAGCATATGGTGGGACAGAATGCCATTTTGTTTGGTAAGTTGTTCAGCTGCCTTTATAAACTGTCCACAAACATCACTACCTAAAACCTACATGGAAGACAAAGTATTAAAATATTGTGATCAAAAAGTTAATTTCAGGATATGCTACTACTTGTCCAAATCTGCTTTAAGGGGTTTGAGGTGTTAGTGAACTACTCGATAAAATTTTCCAGAATGGACATAGAATTTTCAATGGTAATGATGAAGAATCTGAAATAAAAATACATCGATCCTCGGACCCATGTTGTTCCACCTGTCCGTCGCAGTTTGTAAATGATAGGCCTCATATAACCTTTGACATTGGCATGTGACCTTTGACCACATCAACAAATGAGGGATTCAATGTTGCACCTATGACTCAAGTTTGGTTCCAATTGAACTTCAATTTTGCAAATGAGGTCAATCTTAGATTTTCAGTCATCTTACAACTTGACCTCACGACTTTTGACCTTGGTATGTGACCTTTGACCTCATCAGCAAATGAGGAATCCCATGTTGCATCTATGACTCAAGTTAAGTTTAAATCCATCGAAGTATGCAGATATTACAGGCAAATGTTAACCCTTTTTCATAACAACAGACAATAGTGGTTCATCCAAAGAGGTTCTATATAGATAGAGGTAAAGCATTACGTCATCTTTAGAAATTCATCGTCTCGCATGTTTTTGCCGACCACAAAGAAAACATAGAGTACCAACAATAGAAAGCAATGGCTGCCTCCGCTTCTTCCACATACTGTGGGTGCCGCTTTGCATATACACTAATCGGTAGTGATACAAATTGATGAATGTGCTAGAGGTGGTCAGGTGTAATAATAGTGCACCTGGATCATTGTGCTCAGATACTCTTTTTTTCCCATAATGCAATGCGCGCTTAGGTGAAAAGATGTATTCATTGAGGCGGTTCATTTAAATCAAGACGACTGACGTGTCATTTCATTCGTTGTGTGGCCATGGGTAGGACAAAATTTAACCACCCAATAACCCAACATCCAACAACTGATATTTTGCCGGATTGTTTGTATCGAATTGACATTATGTGTGTATACAAGCACCCAAACTAATAATTATTCCGTGCAATATTCAAAATGTCAGCGCCCAGCACGGACGACTGGTTTTGAATGGGCTTCATCCCCTTGGGTTTATCCTTCATGTAAGACTGCATGAAATTAGCCTAGCATGAAATCTTCTATAAGAGGATCAAAGGATTACAAGGATTGTACAGCTTTATTCCGTAAAAGAGTCTTTAGTCTAACTCATGAATATCTTACACCAAGGACACCCCACAATAGTGGACAAAGTGATCCCTATGTGTCTTCCTGCCTTAAGGCAGGTGACACACATAAGGGGTTCACCAACTTTGTTTTTTTTTTTGCTGAGCCCAAACAAAAAGTGTATTTTGTCACTTTAAAACAAGTCTATGAAAGTAATGTAAAAGTTTGATGTTTGGATTGCTTACAAAATAAAAACTACTCGATAAATTTTTTAAATCTGTTGAGGTCCCAATGTCATGTTTTAAAATTTTGAAATAGAAAAAATGGGGGTCACTGACACTTCTTTTGTCTAAAACAATTCAAATTTGACTCTTTAACAATTTGGGCTGCAAGAAAAAAATCGTGCCACGCTTGGTACTCAGCAAAGAAGTGAACGCGGGCGTAGAGAATGCGCAACTTTAATTTGATAGATGCGATTTATTTTTATTTCTTTGCACGAATAAATGCAAACAAAACACAGAGCTCCAGAGTATCTGGTGTGGAACCTTCGCACCTCAAAATGTAAATTCTTTCCTTTGCCGCCGGCACTGGGTGCTAACTGAATACTCAAGGATCAAAACAGCTTGTGCGTTGAAGGATCACACATCAAACCCCTTTTAAAACAGTTAAAACTGCCTTCCACCAACCAGACTAGCTGCCCATCCATATAGACAACCAACCAACCAACCATCCACCTAGGCCCCTCCATAACATGCTGCTGTGGGCAGTCGTAGTACTCCAATACAAATACTCGTACTCAAGTACGAGTACAATTTGTGTACTCGTACTCAGGCATAAGTAGTCGTACTCATACTCATGATTTAAAATGTACTCATACTCGTACTTAGGACAAAATACTCCTGCTCAGGATAAAATACTCGTACTCAGTATAAAATACTCGTACTCATGAAAAGTACTCATACTACAAACTGTGGGGTACCAAAAACCTGACGAGTCATTCTCAACATCGAAGATGAAATTAATATGACTAATGCTCTCTATATCAAGAACCTGAATAAATACACAAGGTGTCAAAATAACTGAACAATCCTGTACTCTGAAAATACTTCAATTCCAGTACGAAGCAATAAAACAGTACAAATTGTTAATATTCTTTGAACACCTGCAATTCATTCAGCTCATTTATGCACTGACAGATGTTTTTGTTTCACTTCAAAGGTTTATTGCGATACAGTAAAATAAAAATCAACAGTCGTCCTTCCCCTATCTGAATAGAACGTGTGACACAAGTAAAACAATAAATTTGACATAAATTTTACAGCTGAATAAACCACTACTAAATTGAAAGAATAAACAAGAATGAATAGAGTAAATGGTTTGCAACTCAATTATGGATTTGATCTGCAAATACCTGAATACAGGCCAAGCATTCTCTTGGTACATCTAATGTCTAAAAATTTAGATTAAGTTAATTATAGTAGGATTTTTTATTCCTGTCAGTTCATTAAAAGTTTTTGGGGCGTGTCGACGATTATATTCGTTCTGAGAGGTTATATACTTTACCCAATCAGTATAATAGAAATTCGATGTCACGTTACCGGATAAGATTAAGGCCGTAATTAAAAAATGTCCCTTTTCTCACGAAGAAAATATTACAAAGCAAATGCACTGAATAAATTCCAAACATCAAACTTCAACAAACTCTGAAGCATTCAACATAAGAAAATGATACAAATAAGTAATTATTACTCACCAAAGTTCTTTTACGTCACTAAGGAATAATAGAAAATCTGATACGCTTACATTTATTCGTCTTGTTCCAGAAATAATATTTGACAGCTTGGTCCAATCATTTAAGCAGTTTAGTGTTTTGGTCACTCATAACAAACTACAATATTTATGTGGCCTAATCCTCTCTTCACCCAGCCTCGATGTTCATGACATTTTATCCGTTCTTTGATTGACGCCAAACAAAGGAATCGATAGCGTGTCTCACACTTTACGACAATCTATTCAATTTAATCTGATATGAAGCCTTTACATATTCGATACAAAAACGTCCATGTAAACTGGGTTAAAGCACCATATTGTGTTGAACAAAGTTGAGCATTTCAGCTGTTAGTTTTTCGATCTCAACACATCCCCCTCCAAATGCATTCTTACCATCGCCAATATGCGTTTACTGACAGGAATAAAAAATCAGACTATAACTATATGCAATTTATTAGAATATGTATAATGGTATATGGCAGCTCTTAATATGTAATGGTTAATAAACCCACGAAGATGGCTGCCTCATGCACCAATAGAGATTTTCCCCAATTCTCGCTGATATTGATAGAATAGTTACTAATTTCATACTTGGAATAATCTTATGATGAAACCTTTCTTATGTAGTTGAGACAAAAAGAAATATAATTTAACTTTGGAAATAATTGGACTAATTAGACAGGCCTTGTCTTTTGAAAATCGCAGGTGTGCTAAAAATCGCACACCTCAAAACCTTTAGGTGCGCTGTTGGTGTGCTAAAAATCACACACCTGCAGAAATTTAGGCGTGCTGTTTGAGATACATATACATTCGTTTGGAATCGATAATGCAGAATAGCTGTGGTTAATAATCATGACACCCACACACACTTGACTTAATGCTTGCGCAGATCTAATAACACTTGTTTATTGGTAAAGTAACTTTTAACATCAACAGTCTGTGTTACTCACATCTGTAGGGAGTAGATTCATTTTGAAGTCACACAAAGTCACAAAGGCCACATGAGGTCACCAATATGTGGGACACTACCCAAGAGCCATTGTATCCAAGTGCCATGAAAATTGATCGACATAATGTGGATACACCAAGCCATTTTATAATTCTCTCCATTTTAAGGTCACAGCAGTGTTGGATGGCTGCTCCCTTGGCCTGTCCACTTTCATGCCCCTGGTCAGCAGTCCTTGGTGCGTCATGGCCACCTATTCGTTTATCTTTATGTTCCGCATGTTTTAAAATGTATATTTTATATATATTATTCTGTGTACATTATTTGCTTTGTATGATGTCTATTTTTAATGTATTATGTTTGACCCCTGGGCCAAATTGAAGAACAGTAGCCATGTTTACACGGTCACAAAACTCCAAAGGTTTGAAACTCCAGAGGTGAAAATTAAATCCAATTATTTTACTTCACTCCAAATTACGTCCACACGATGACCAAAACTCTGAAATCATCCCCCTGACCATTCTCCTCCGCTTCCCATATCGGAGTGTAGACCGTAAGTCAACATATCGGAAACCGAAAAAAAAAAAAAAAAAAAACTGTGTACATTATTTGCTTTGTATGATGTCTATTTTTAATGTATTATGTTTGACCCCTGGGCCAAATTGAAGAACAGTGTTGATCACTGAATTTGTTCCCCAGGCAAAAGAAGTTTTAATAAATAAGAAATAAATAAAACAAAGGTCATATTAGATCCCCATCATCCAGGACACTAGCAAGGACCACTTTATCTAAGTATCATGAAAATCGATCTTCATATGTGGATACACCAAGCAATTTTTAAAATTATCATT